>PVKP010032499.1:8173-25982 GCA_004027715.1 Plecturocebus donacophilus | reverse complement strand
AGGACACGAACTCATCATTTTTTATGGCTGCATAGTATTCCATGGTGTATATGTGCCACATTTTCCCTGTCCAGTCTATCATTGATGGGCATTTGGGTTGGTTCCAGGTCTTTGCTATTGTAAACTGTGCTGCAATGAGCATTCCTGTGCATGTGTCCTTATAGTAGAACGATTTATAATCCTTTGGATATATACCCAGTAATGGGATTGCTGAGTCAAATGGAATGTCTATTTCTAGGTCCTTGAGGAATCGCCACACTGTCTTCCACAATGATTGAACTAATTTATACTCCCACCAACAGTGTAAAAGTGTTCCTATGTCTCCACATCCTCTCCAGCACTTGTTGTCTCCAGATTTTTTAATGATTGCTGTTCTAACTGGTGTGAGATGGTATCTCAATGTAGTTTTGATTTGCATTTCTCTAATGACCAGTGATGATGAGCATTTTTTCATATGTTTGTTGGCCTCATGTATGTCTTCTTTTGTAAAGTGTCTGTTCATATCCTTTGTCCACTTTTGAATGGGCTTATTTGTTTTTTTCTTGTAAATCTGTTTTAGCTCTTTGTATATTCTGGATATTAGCCCTTTGTCAGGTGAGTAGATTGCAAAACTTTTTTCCCATTCTGTTGGTTGCTGATTCACGCTAATGACTGTTTGTTTTGCTGTGCAGAAGGTGTGGAGTTTAATTAGGTACCATTTGTCTATTTTGGCTTTTGTTGCCAATGCTTTGGGTGTTTTGGTTATGAAGTCTTTGCGTAGGCCTTTGTCCAGAATGGTTTTGCCTAGGTTTTCTTCTAGGGTTTTTATGGTGTTAGGACTTATGTTTAGGTCTTTAATCCATCTGGAGTTAATTTTAGTGAATTTTTTTATTAAAAATATTCTTCTGGGTACAGTGGCTCACTCCTGTAATCCCAGCAACTTGGGAGGCTGAGGCAGGAGGATCAGTTGAGGTCAGGAGTTAGAGACCAGGCTGGCCAATATTGTGAAACTCCATCTCTACTAAAAATACAAAAACTAGCCGAGCGTTGTGGTGGGTGCCTGTAATCTCAGCTACTTGGGAGGCTGAGGCAGGAGAATCCCTTGAACCTAGGAGCCGGAGGTTGCAGTGAGCCAAGATTCACCCATTGCCCTCCAGTCTAGGTGACAGAATGAGACTCTATCTAAAAAAAGAAAAAATCTGAAATTTATAATAAAAATGAATTTCTTTCAGTATTTAACATTTAATAGACACTTACCAAGTTTTTCAAATTCATGTAAACCAATACGCTAACTGGTAAGTAACCAAGGAATAAAATGATGTGATCCATGTTCTCTAGAAACTCATTTTAGTTTATTGGAGAGATGCATACAAATCACGGGAAACACAAGTAACAGCTTTGTCATTATAAATCAATAACATTTAAAAGAACACATCTTAGGATTCTGAAGAAAAATTATTGTTACTCTAAATTAAAATTGTACCATTGTGAGGGGATTGAGTTTATTCTTCTTAGAGTGGCAGAGCTTTATCATAAGCCCATAGCTTCAGCATTGAGGAAGCCCCTTTACATACTAGAATGGACCAAGTTAGAGGGAAGGTGAATATGAAATATTTGCCTCAGGATCAAAGTTTTACTAAAGTTAATGAGGAAAACACAGACTGGAAATAATCTCTGATCCTCTTGGCATTGCATATTTTCTAAATCTTTCATGGATGTTGAATCACTGGTCTACTAAACTTACAACAATCAACAGACAGGTTTAATATGCACGATAGTATTTCTAAGAATATCTGAGTAGATGCTAAGGAAATTCAAAGAAAATGTGAAGAACAAGTCCAAAGTTTGAACATCTATAACCTCAATCAGAAATAAACACAAAGTAAAACAGAGAATAGAAAGAATAATAGACTGTTAAAATGACCCTACAACATAAAATAATAAAAATAAAACACTTATTCAAAAGAACATAATTAAAGCATTTATTTCTGTCATTTGTAACAGCATGGATAGAACTGGACAGCATTACGTTAAGCCAGTCATAGAAAGACAAATATCACATGTTGTCACTCATATGTGGGAGCTAAAAGTGATCTCATAGGTAGAGAGTAAATGATGATTATCAGTGGGTGGGAAGGGTGGTGGAAAGTGAGGAATACAGAGAGACTGGTTAATGGTTGCAGAAGTACAGTTAGAATGAACAGTATCTAGTGTTCAGTAGCACAATAGGGTAATTTTCATTTATTGATGTTTAATTTACAATAATTTATTATACATTTAAAGTAACTAGTAGAGTGGAATTGTAATTTTCCTAACACCAAGAAATAATAAAACTTTGAAGTTACCAATTACCCTGATTTGATTATTACACATTGTATGTGTGTATCAAAATATCACATGGATCCACAAAATATGTACAACTATTATGCAGTCATACAAATATAAAATTATAAAAATATATCTTTATAACAGAAAACAGAAATAAATGGATACTTTAACCAATTTAACTTTATTTCATGTTATTGCTATAAAATCAAAGAAAGTACGTACAATAAATTAAAGCATTACTTGAAAAAAAAAACATGACTCACTGGGAAATAAATATAAAAATAAATTTGGGTGAGAAATATAAAATGTGTGAATTAATTAATGACCTAATTGGAGAATTTAAGATAATACAAGAAATGAGGAGCACATTTGATTCTATAAGTAATGGAGCAATCAATTTTGCAGAATGTTTAACAGTCAGAGGAACTGAAAAATGTAATTAAAATGATCAGACAAGAAATGAAATCTATGAAGACTAGAGAAGAGAAGCTCAAGACACAAATAACATACCCTTCCCCAAATGGAAAACTGTATGAATGAAAAATATGAAATAATAACATAATACCTGAAACTCTTCTTGAACTGCAAATAGAATTTTCACTACATGGCAGGTACTATAAATGAGTTTAACTTACTTTTGTAAAGTTTTAAATATTAGAGTTAAAATAAATAATTTTAGAGCTATTTAGACACATGAAATATATCTAAAGCAAGAAACTTTAAACTGGCCTCAGCTTAATACTACACAATCATGGAACAACATCTAAAGGCATTTAAAGGGAATAATTTTTTCCCAAAGTAGTCTCTACTTTCTAAATTGTGGTTTCATATTTGACAACAACAAAACAGAATCTATAGTATTTGCGATGGAAGTTTCACCAGTTTGTCTTCTTTAATTTATAAATCAAATATTTAACTTGTAATCATAACAAAAATATTTTAAATATGCAAGGAATTATAAATTATGCCACACATGCATTTCTATTGGGAAATAGATTTATTAAATTTATTAAAGGTTTATTCTAGGTAATTGCATTATTTTTTATAGCTGCCATAATGAATTTTTATACACTTGGTTGCTTTAATCCAGGAAATTTTGTTTTATCACATTCTGGGGACCCAAAATCCAAAATCATGGTGTCAGCAGGCCTGCACTCCCTCTAATATAGAGGAGAAATCTTCCTGTCTCTTCCAGCTTCTAGTCACAGGAGTTACTTGTGACCATGTCACTTTTATCTCTGCCTCTGCCTTTATACGGCCTTCCGCTCTTCTATCTCTGTCTTCTCTTTTGTCTCTTGTAAAAGCACTTGAAATTGGACTTAGGGCCCACTCAGATGATCCAGGATGATCTCATCTTGATATCCTAAATGTAAATAACATCTGCAAAGATGCTTTTTCCAAATAAGCTCACATTAACAGGTACTAGACATGTCTTTTTGCGGTTCACCATTTAACCCATTACATAAATCCAAAGATGAAATTAAATATCTAATTAAAGATAAGCTATGTCATAAAGCTATTGAAAATTTAAAATGCTTTAAAAAGTTTGAGGAAAGATATTGTTCTGAAGTCACGATAATGAATAACATTGAGAATTGATTGTAAATTTATTTAATCATTCAATAACAACTAGTCTCAGCAAACATGATGTTTTAGGCTACCAATTAATGCTAGCCCCTCATTCCTGAAAATAAACTAATCAGGAGCAAAATCACACCAGTAATCATGACTTTGATTACCAATTAGTGAACAACAGTCTCACCTGAGTAACCATGCATCGAAAGGTATTGTCAGCCCACTTATGTCTCTGGAAATTTATGAATTCTTAAACTCCAATCTTCCCAAAGACCCTGTATATGATGATCAGTTTTCTCTGCTTGAAGATACCATTTATGTTCATTTCTTAATTATAATATATTCAGAGCAAGTAAAGCTTGACTTTCTTCTAGAGAAGAATATTATTAAGTCTTCAGAAAAAATATAAAAAGCCTGAATACCCTGAGTGTATTATCACATTATAATAAGCTTTACTTTTTACTTTAATAAATTTAGTACATACATTTTTTAAGACATTAAAAACTTTTTTTTTTCTTTTTCTCTTTTTTTTTTTTTGAGATGGAGTTTCACTCTTGTTGCCCAGGCTGGAGTGCAATGGTGAAATCTTGGCTCACTACAACCTCTGCCTTCCAGATTCAAGCAATTCTCCAGCCTCAGTTTCCTGAGTAGCTGGGATTACAGGCATGCGCCACCACACCCAGATAATTTTGTATATTTTAGTAGAGATGGGCTTTCTTCATGTTGGTCAGGCTGGTCTCAAAGTGCTGGGATTACAGGCGTGAACCACTGCACCCACCAAAGACTGCTTATTCTACATAATTATCTATCATGGTGAAAGATGCTTTTGGTTTTCCAACTAAAAATTGTCAAAGAAAGAAAAATCAATATTTCAAAAATAAAATATTCATTTTCTGCTCTACTTTTCTTAGTTACACCTTTTACTTTCTCCCCTGTGGGAATTTCCCTAAAAGGCTTTTCATGTTTCCTGATAATACATTTGTTATGTTTTTCAGAATAGGAACTATTGGCTTTGTATATAATTTCTTGATTCAATATTCTAGTTAATAATACATTTAGAGGCTCCTGAAGTCACTAGTGTGTGTCTGATCTACTGACAATAAAAGTAAAAGCTGAAAATTGTTCAAGATCTCTGCTGTCTGTTGTGCCAAAGGGATGAGAGGTTGATGGCATTTATTCTTAAATATGACTTAAGCTGGGAGGTTAATATTGAGGTCAATTTAGTAAATCGTATCTAATCTACAATGACATACTCTCATTTTACTAATTCTCCATGGCCTGCTTTTTCCTTCTGCAACCTAATCTTTTACAATTATATTGGCCTCCTTTATGATGTATTATATCTAGTAATACAGTTTAAATTTATAATACTAAAGCATAAAACATAAGAAGATATTTGTTTTTCTACTCAGAACACATAATTTAAATTCTCCTTCACCTTTAAAAGACAAAGAAGAGAAAGGGAGAGAATTCATTTATTTGTATTGCTTTTGGTCTCTGAGCACCTATCGGAATGATAATTTGAATATCATGATCTCATTATATTATAGAACTTTTATTTGACATGCTAATACATTTCCATTTTATTAACTTAGAAAGTGACATCAGCATTGGTTGACTATTTAGCAAAAAGATATATATTTTTTTCATTCTTTTTATGGGTAGTAGATTCAACTTTGTACTTTCATGAAGATAGAAGAGGGATAGTAATGTTTATTTCTCAGGACCAGATTTTACATTAAATATTTAAATTGCCCTCAATAGGAAGCCCTCAAAATAGAAAATGCTATGTACTATTTCACAAAAGTATGATAGAACATCACATGGTCAGTATGCCAGAAAGGAATGAAGATAGGTTAGTGCCAACTATTAATCAGAGAGATTTAAAAAATGATTAAATTGTTATCATTGCAATGATAAAGCCTCTTTGCCCTTAGAAATTATTTTTGTTTTGTTCTTAGTATTAAGTTAAATGTTTCAATTTATTCTAAAATTATTTTTGTAGATCTTTCTTTTTCTCTTTCCTTTTAAATAAAGCAGGTATAGTAACAGTATTTAACTTGAATACTTGCTCCAAGGTTTAAATCACATAATATTGCATGTCAAGTGCATTAGAAGACTATCTGTGCTGAGACAGGAAACCGGCGGGACTCGTTTTATGGTCACATCCTGATGACTAAGACAGGATCTGGTCCAGACAGGGCAAAGTAAGGAAACTGGCAGGAATTAGCACACGGCTGACAAAAGTGATCCCTAGTTGCCCTTATTGCTCATCTGCGTGAGACACTCCCACCAGTGCCATGACATTTTACAAATGCTGTTTGTACCTAGTCCCTAAGGTATAATAATATAAAAATCACAAGACATTCCTCTACACCTTCAGAATCTCATTGTCTATGAGGGAGAAGAGATATCATACATTTTGAATACATGCTGTAAAAGCTATCTATGCATAGTGCTGTGAAAAGACAGTGAGGGAAGTCATCATAAGTTTTGAAGGAAGAGAAAGTCTCCAAAAAGGAGATAATACTTGATCAAGGTCTAAAAGGATCACTGAACCTTCTTCAGCAAGGACTAGAGCATAAAAGCATGTGCTAGCACATAAAAGCATGAGAAATCATGATATATCCAAAGCACCAGAAACACTTAAAACAGCTGCAACATAAAGTTAACTATAGAAGATGAGCTGCATCTATATATGTCTGATTTCTTCATTTCAGAAATAAAGTATATTATAGTGAATAAAAGACAAAATTATTTCTTTACAGACAATTATGTAGAATATAATCTGAGGGAGGACCAAGAAAAGGGTTTACGTGTTATGTAGCCAACAGCACAAAAACTGGGAGAAGTTAGCTTGGGTGGTCAAAACTGTTTGTTTGAATGATTGTCAAGAGTGTCTCCATTCCAGAGATAGTTCAGACCCACTACCTGGGCACGACTGACTCCCCTGGAATCTCCACTGAGTGCCTCAGGTAATTACTAATCATTTTCCACTATAGTTGGATGGAGCAGAACTGTTTTCATGCTTTGTGCTGTGGGAATCATTTGGCTTCTGCTTTCCCCTTATTCTTTACCTAGCTCTGTGAAGTTTAATGCTATAGATATGCAGCCTTTTACCCAACAAATTCTAAAAGGAACTCTGTGTATGTTTTTGAAGCTACTTTTCTAAGTAGCCGTTTTGTTTCTGGAACTCTGCAGTAGCATGTCCAGTCACCTCAGCCTCCCGAACTCTAATTTACATCTCCTAGGATTCTGAGATTCCAGATCTGTTGGGATCTAATTAGGTCCCTCCTCCCTCAGTCCACTATCCAGAAACTGCTTTCAGGAAAAAAACAGAAATATTGTAGAGATCATCGCATTTCTATCATCTCAGATTTCTCAGTCTGATCCTTCCTGTTTTCAAGTTTTTGAGCAAATATTTTTATGTATTTTGTCCATTTTTCTAGTTCCTCATAGAAGAATAATTATGCTTTTCTTTGTTTTCACTTTTTACTTTTCTTATTCTTTACTCTCCCCTGCATCAGGGCCTAAGTAAAACTCTCTTTAGGAAAAGTTTAGAATTTTCCTATACCTCAGGTCTTGCTAAGACATCAGAGAAGCAGGAAATATTTCCAAAAGCCCATTCAATTAACCATCTTCTTCAAAATTTTCTGAGGTGCTTATTAACATGCAGATTCCTTCACTCTACTCTAATCTAATACAAATTCTCAGGGCAGCCCCAAGGTGTCTTTATCCTTAATAAGTTACCCCAGCTGATTATAAGGCAGAAAGTGATTAAAAATACCTAGAATAGAATCTAGATAGTAAAATATATAATTAATAAATTTCCTATATATGTAATATGAGATGCATATAATTTATTTATGAAAATGTTACGAGGAAGTGCAGAATCCTTGGTTCTTATTTAACTTGAAGAAAGAATTCATCCAAGTGATGCATAGCAATGATTAAATAGCAGCATTTCTTAAAGGAAGATAAAGATCATTCCTAGAAAGGAATTGAAAATAGTTCTGATTTGGTCCAGCTGGAAAAATAGTAGTAGCAGTGTGTATTTAAAGAGAAAGTGCACTCTGAAACACAAGACAGAGTGGGCTGCTTGAAAGAATGAGCCAACAGCAGTAGTGCTGGGGACTCTCCTTGTGAGAATTTTACATGATTATTCATGAAGGTGCAAGAGAGGGTGTTACTTGCAAACATGTTTTAGGAGGTCTCTTTGGACATGCATGTTCTGTGGTTGTACATGCTAGTATACATACTGCATGTCCATTAGCATTTAAAGTCTTTACCCAGGGGCATATTTTTTAATATCATAATAAGAAAAAACTACTGTACGGTGAGTTTTTGGGGGAGAGTGCATGCTCATCAGCAAGGAGAATCCCTAGCATGGTTTTTTGGCTAGGGCCTGATAAATCCCCTTCAGGCCTGGAGGAGCCTAACCACAAGGCCAGATGTGGCCATTTTCCTTTGTGCTGACGGCCCGTGGGCAGCATCTCCAGGACTTCTTTTTCCAGGGGCTCCCTTGCCTGCTCATTTTTGGCTCTCTGCCTTCTCTAACAAAAATATTAAAATAGCTAAGAAATCTGAATTTTGAACAACCCAATTTAGGATGCTATAAATTAAAATATCAGAAACTTCTCGCTCAGATTGCTAATCATGAAGTTTAGATTGCTATAAAATATCACTTTTGGAAACATTATAATATATATTGTATGGGACTTGAAATATGGTCTAACATGTTTCCATAGAACTGAAAAGCAATATAAGAGAAAAATAAATCATGATCTATTCTCTGGTTTTCATTTTTCTGAAACTGAAGGTACCATGGTAAGAAAGTGATGGGAAAGTGTTAGGTGTTGCTAACAGGTGTTTTTGGGGAGGTAGAACAATGAGTTAGAGTAATATTTGAGCAAAAACTAAAACAATAGGATTAAGGGGCTTTGGAAGACAGACATTACTGTGATTAAATTGTCTGTCTGGGAGGTCAGAAAACATCAGAAATAATCTTTCCCTACTTTTCATCCTGTTCTGAGTGACATTTGCAAGTAATATGAAGTCATCCACATTAAGTGTGATTTTAGATTAATATTGACATTTCCCCTTTTTAAGAAAAAAAGTAAAAAATAATCTTGGGTAGAAAATTATGAGTATCTGACCCTGTTCTTTCTTCATATTTCCTTATTTAAAATGTTGTTTTATGTCAACTTATGTTTAGGAAATGGGATGGTTTGCCATTTGAAACAATGATTGGCCAGATACTGTAACTTTAATGATAAAAAGATGAAATTGGCTGTCTAAAAGTCCACCATGTTTTGGAGTAAAATGGTGCATTAGAGTCAGAAAGTTGCAGAATTAAAGGAAACTATGATGCTGCCCATTATTTTCAATTTCCTTAGATTGGGATAGAGTGTTTTCTAACTCTTATTTTGAGGGCAAGAAGATAGAATGACTTGCTTATTCACTCAGCCACTTAGAGGCATTTTGAACACTTGAGGAATGATAACTTCCATATACCCTTTTTGCTTGTTCACTCAGCCACTTAGAGGCATTTTGAACACTTGAGGAGTGATAACTTCCATATACCATTTTTGCTTGTTCACTCAGCCACTTAGAAGCATTTTGAACACTTGAGGAATGATAACTTCCATATACCCTTTTTGCTTGTTCACTCAGCCACTTAGAGGCATTTTGAACACTTGAGGAGTGATAACTTCCACATACCCTTTGGTTTATTTTCAGTCTTTTGCCCCCACTTGACCCACCTACTCTCTCCTATGTCTCTTGGGAATATTGAATGTGCAAATCATTTCTCAAGAGGCAACTTGACTAAGAGAATGATTGAATTATTACCAAATTACCACCATGCTTAGGAGAAAATTAAACGTGCCATATTTGCTGAATCGGCCTCATAATTTGAATGAGTGTAGAGAGGGAAGCTCGAAGAGGAGGACAAACATTTATCTTTATAGTTTTCCCAAGTGAAATAAGTTATTTTAGTTCTGCTTTACCTGAATAGATCATTTTTTTTCTTCCAGCATGTTTCTGTATCTGGGTTAGCCATTCTTTATTTTTTAGAATAAACTTTTTATTTTAGAGCAGTTTGGGTTTTATAGATAAAATACAAAGACAACATGAAGTTCTGTATATCATGCACCCAGTTTCTCTCACTGTTGACGTCTTACCTAACAATAGAATATTTGTCACAAGTGACGAAACAATATTGCTACATTATTAACTAAATTTCATGCTGTATTTGAATGTGCATTTCCTTAATTTTTACCCCAGCTCATTTTTTCTGACCTAGGATCCTATCCAAATTTTCACATTACATTTAGTTGTCACGTCTATTCTAGCTCCTCTGGGTAGTGACAATTTCTGAACACTTCCTAGTTTTTTTTTTTTTTTATAACTTAGTCATTCTTTCCTGACTGCATAATTACATAGTTAAGAGGAAAAACCAAGAGAAAAAATTGATTGGAAAAATGTAAGATTCAAAGTGTTCTTTATTGACCTCTATTATGTCAAAGCTTGTATTCAGTGAAAGCAGAGGCAATGCTCAATACTCTCATTATTTAAGTAGATTGTGAATTGTCATTTAAAAATGATATCTTTGGCCATTCATTTTATGTACCCTCCCCAGATTGGATAAAAATCTATAAACACCTTTTTTACCCCCATAACCAACATTCAGAACTGTTTCTGAATCATCACTATTTATATTGATGATTCAAATAGAAAGCTTGACCTTGGGAGATAGGGCTGTTATTCTATTGAGAAAATGTCTTTGTTTTGCTTTTAATGGAAATAATTGACTAGCATGATATTAACATTTTTGCCTAAATGCATATTCTTTACCAACCCATTTTATACTGATAATCTGTTAAACCAGGGGAAAATACCACTACCATAATGTCTTCTCCATCAACATTTGTTTGCATTTAAGGATTTAATACAATGTTGTTACCTTTGTTTAAAAATGTTTAAATAGGTGCTTATGTGATTGCAGAATTGAGTTCAAACTTTATTTGCCAATGAAATTAATGACTATGTACAAAGAGTATCTATGGGTATAATCAAATGAGAGAAAGGTCATGAAGAAAGTGAGCCTAGGTAACAATTGTGAGATCAGCCAACGTTGTGGTTTTGCTGCAAGCTTATCAACAGGAACAAAAAAATGTCCTATGATATAGGTATTGAACCCTCTGATTGCTCTAATTTTGAGGTTATTTTTCAAATTAACAACTATTATTGTGTCATTCTTGTGTTTGGCCAAATCACTTCTCGGAATCTCAGATCAGCTCCTCTAACACCATATAATATTGTGAACAGAGTAAAGATTTAGCCACTAAACAGACCTAGGTACAGGTTGAGCTTCTGCAATTTAGTAGCTATTGATTCATCAGCAGCCTCTTTAACCTTGTTTAATACACTGATACCTCACATGAAAGTATATAACAACTATTTTAAAAGGAAAATATTACAAATATAAACTATTAAAAATCACATATAATAACTACTCAAAAATACTTTTACTTTCTGTAGGGAAAAACAAAGTATATGTTTTTTTTTTTTTTTCAAATGCGCTCATAATAAAGTTATCTTTGACTTAAGCTAAAAGGAAATAATTATTTTCTTCCATGGAAAAGACTGAAAATCTAAACAATGTTAGTATAGTAGGTGAAATTATTTTGTTTAATTTGTTGCCAAGATGGGTATTTTATACATACAGACATCTGCAGTAAGACTTTCAAACTAATTTTCATGAATATGTTTATATAGATTTTCTTTGTCACTGCAAGCATCATCTCAAATATAAATGACAAAGTCGCAAGAGAGGAAGCAGATGTGCCCCTGTTTGTGTTCACAAAGCTCTGATTTCTATGCAATTTCTGGTGCATAGATTATATACAAAATATATCAGCATCATTGAAGAGTATTTCTAAATATACTTTTATTAGCTACCAAGTTAACTTTTTCTTTTATTCTCCATCAACTCCATACATCCTAGCAACAATTTTCACCTTTCTTTGCAATGAGATGTCACTGTGGAAAGAGATGATGAATGATACTCAGAGAACTGTTTCCTGCAGTATTTTTGGAAATGCCATGTGTTCAGCATAGTTTATGTCAAAAGGTACAGACCACAAATCCAGATTCTCTCCATATGTTTGAAGGTCAGACAATGGCAATGAACACTAAAAAAAAAGACATCTCTTGTCACTGCTTCTATTTATGATCTTTCCTTATGAAAATCATCTTCTGAGGAAAATTTGGAATCAAAAAGTAGAAGCGATCTGTTTAAAATTCATTTCAGTGTAAGCATATTATTTATCCTGCTCATTGGAGGAAGTTTGTTGCTCTAAGATTACTCTGTTGCTCTAAGAGAAAAACTCTTAACTGCACATGTATGTAGCTTAAATCAAATCTTCAATCATTTAATAAGTAGTAATATCCAGTTGTAAAATATCCACATCTCACTATCAGTTACCAGTGACTCTATCCCTTCCTACATTGCATTATTTCATAAGAATATGTATATAGTATATTCTTGTAGAATCTCTAATTTTTTCAAAAATATCAAATCAAAATTGAGAGACATGTTTCTAGCGACCAAAAAATGTATAATTTGATAGACAAAGCTTAGAACTATATTTAATATATCCTGGACATTGACAAGGTGCTATATTGCATGGCTGTTCCTTTTATCAGGACTCCAACCCAGATTAAACCATAAAACATGAATTGGTGGAGATTTAAATTTGTAAAGCCAAATTACCTCAGGTGAAGACTGTGGTCTCTGTGCCCAGCTTATCATAACACTCTGTAGAAACCACATAATGCCTGCGGATACACTGCCACCAAAAGCACCCAGAGAGTAAACTGTGACCATCTGGCCACCATATTAGTCTCCCAGGGAGTGAATAATTTTCCTCTAACAGTTTGTCTTACATGCATAGAGGAGACAGCTGAATATAGCACTATATGCTGTGAAGTTAAAAGGCCTCTGGTAAAAAAGTGGGGAAGAGTGTAGAGAAGAAAGAAAGAGGTCTAGAAGGTTTAGGTAAACCTTTAGAGGATGAAACAAAAATGCCTCATTTTCAGACAATAAAAAAGTCTTCAAAAGTTTCGGGTTTACCACGCTACTGCTATGCTAGGGCTGAAGTCTTTTCTCTTAATATCACGTTTTCTCTTGCCTTATGTCATATCAGAAAACATGTCAAAGTCCAGGTTAGTGTATTTTTCCTAAAGTCCTATCACAGTGAGTGGTCAGCTTGTATCTGCACTTTTCCTGATACTCTGTTGTATGAACATGTCTCCCACCAGCCACATCTCATGTACTCCGTCATCAATTGCTTACTCCGCTTCCTACCTTCTCTGTGTTTGTAACATTGTTTTTCATATTATTTAATCCAGGGGGGGGAAAGACTTAAATATTTGTTCACTTTAGCCTAAAAGAGGTAGATGACTTGTCTAGCAGTGATGAGAATAAAGGATAGTATTCTCTGAAGTGCAAGGATCCGACTGTAACTTAATGAAGTAGGTCCAGGACACTATATATCCTCAAATTCTGTATGCATCTGATACACAGTGCTTGCCTTGCTGTTTCTTCATGATGGTTGAATAGCCCAAATAAAATTGGCACAGCTGTACCTGCAGATCCTTGGACCGAGTTTACCAGGACCTTAACCTTTTCCTTTAAAGTTAAATTTACTTCAGTGTTCCCTGCTCAGTCTGAAACAGCCTCCCACCTTTTGCTACTCCTTCTCTGACCTTCTATATTAGGCTATATGGCCTAACTGATACTCTTGTCAGTCTACCCAGACTTCCGGGCATGAGCCTTCTTGGTCCAAACTGTCCTGCTGACATAAACTCTTTGCATGAAATCCAGAACATATACATTAATACAAGCTGATTGCAAGAAAAACAGAAAGATAGATAAAAAGTAAAAATAATCTCCCATGTCAGTTCACAATCTCTTTAACCTATAACTATAACCACTATATAATCCCTATAACCACTGTATGCATATACATGTGTATTAACAAACTTTTTAATAAAAATTACATTTAAATACATATGTTATTCATATAGATTGCATTACTGTTTATTAACAAATTAAATCATAGCAGTTAAGTCCTTTTTTTAAACTTAAAAGCGTATCTTCAATAATTTTCTAAGTTAGTTTGCATAGACTTACCCCATTTTCAATCTGTTGTATGACAGAATATAGTACCAATATTATGAGATGCTTAGTTTGTAAATATTTGTTGTTTTCAATATTTGTATGTTTAAAAATATGCAATGCACATGTCCCTTTATGTTCACATATATGACATATTGTTAGAAATGATTGGCTGAAGTGAAATTTACAAATGGATGCATTTGTACTTTTAGGAATTTGATAGATATTATTAAACTGCAAATAAAAATATTGTGCCAATGTGCAATTCCATTAATCATCCATTTATACATTTAGGAATTTGATAGATATTATTAAACTACAAATAAAAATATTGTGCCAATGTGCAATTCCATTAACAGCAAGGAGTGATTTTTCAACATTTTTTTCAATAAGTTGATATTATCAACCTTTTCTTTTAAATTTTACTCATCAAAAAAAAGAAAATAGAACCCAATGCTATTTCAGAATATATTTCTGAGACTAACTTGAGAATGTTTAAATATATTAAAATCTTTTTGTTTCTTCTTTGAACTGTATCTGTGGATACTTTGTTTATCTTTTTATTGGCGTGCTTTCCATATAATTTTAACTAAGGTCACAGTTGTATTTATGCATAGGTCTCTTTCCATTGAAAACTGGTTTTTTCCATAAAAAGATAATCTCACATTCTCAGGGCAGTTTATTCAGTGAACACAATACCTAATTTTGAGTCAAAATTATTTTTTCTTAAATGGCTATTGGAAGTACAGAGACTATCTGTAATATGCTATCTTTAGTGTAAGAAAATGTAGTATATATGAGAATACAGAAGATATGCACATTCATGCAAAATAAATATAGAAAGGATAAACCAGAGACTAATAAGGTTTCTATAGGGGCAGGTGGATAAATGACAGGGAGAAAGAATGGTGAGAACAGGTAGTAAGGGTAAAAAGGGAGTCATACTTTTTGAATATATGTTTTTGAATAGCTGTGACTCTTCAACTATATTACTATTTCACACACCCTTCACATATCCAAAAAGTAAACAAGTAATAAAACCAACTAGGATGTGGAGGTAGCACACAAAATAATACACATAGAATGTAAACACTAATAAATAGATCTAATTTTATTAAAAATTAATAATAACCACACTAAAATGATTAGGGGGATAAAACTAACATAAATAACTTTAGAAATACTACCTTGCTAGAATGCTATAAGAACAAAGACAAATTAACTGTAAATAAATACTGTAATCCATTTAGTAAATGTATTTTTCACAAAGGTATGTGTTAGTAATTCTTAAACTATTTTATGTGTACACAAGAATGAATACATAAATATAGTTTTGATAATAAGAGTCAGTTTCTCACAATGGGAAATAAATGTAGGAAACACAGAAAGAGGAAGGCAAAAATAAGTCCATGGTGTTGGATTGAAATTAATAGATAGTTATGTTTGTATGAGTACATGCATGTATTTCCTATGAGGTCTCTCCTCTGCTAAAAACCTAGAAGCTATGACACATCAGTAAGCAATGAGAATGCTTAGTGCCCAACTCTGTGTTTCAAAATATCATCCTCCAACAAAAAGAACCAGGGTTCCATGGATAAGTGGCTGATCCTAAGGTCAGGATGGGAAAAATACAAGTTTGATACCTTGTGGTACTAGAGAGTAAAGAAAACATTTTTTAACATGAGAACTTACTGAAAGAACACAGAGTCAATCTGACCAATGTGAGCAACAAAATGAATTATTGTATTATTGGATTAAAGTAGATATCCATAAGTCAGTTTTAATATAAACAAATAAAAAATGAATAAAAAAAACCCACCTCTTACTTATAGTAGAATTTCAATTAATAAATACAGAGGGAATGAAGGAACTACAAAATCAGCATTAGGCAAATACTGAGATAATGCTTTTTTTTTCAGACAACATATACTTTAGGATAAATTTGTCGTTGAAATTTTGAGAAGAAACAGGATTTGCATAGTCTCAAAGAGTTTATCATCAAGGTATATTAGCTACAAAAGAAAGTTAGTTATCTTTAGAGGGAGAAATTCATTAGAAGCCACATTAACCAAGGGATGAAGGCCAATGTCACCAATAATAAGACACAATGGCACCATAAACTATGTAATACAATGTCCTGAGAAGGGCACAGTATGATTTCTGCAATACTCTTGTGAAGTTTACACAAACACAAACCTCAAAAAAAAAAAAAAATGAAGAGAAAACATCAAATAAATGCAAACTAAGTGATATTTACAAAAAGTAACTGAGTAATACTCTTTAAAAGTTTCAAGGAAGGGAAAGTCTAAGAAACTTTTATAGGCAGCAAGAAATTAGAGACAAATAACTAGTAAATATAACATAGGATTCTGTATGGTAACCTAGAATAAAGAAAAGATTTTAGAGAAAAGCCTAGTGAAATTAAAATAAGACCCTTATATCAAAAGTCAGCTGCCTGGATGTCTGGTTTTGTAAGTTTAGTTTTCTTGAGTAAGTCTATGTTCATTCACTTACATACATTCTGTGACTGCTCTCACTCCTCAATGGCAGAGTTGGGTACATCTGAGAGAGACTGTATGACATAAAAAGCCTAAAAAATTTATTATCCTCTTCTTTTAAAAAGTTTGCTTATTACTGGCTTAGTTTACTATTACACTATTATTAATGTCTTGATTTTGATAACTGTACTATGGTAAAGTAGGATATTAGCATTAGGGAAAGTTAGGTGAGGGTTTTACAAACATCCTCTGCCATAGTTCATAGTTTTTCTGTAAGTCTAAAATTAGTTTTAAAAAGAGAGAGAGAGAGAGAGAGGGAAAATAAGTGAGGAAGAAGTATTGGAACTATGAAATTCCACCATTTTAGTGAGTATAGAAGGAATTTACTGCTTTTAGTGCTGAATGATGTTCCATGATGTGGTTTTATCATAATTTGATCAAGCATATACCTATTGGTGTGCATTTGCTATGTTTCCACTTATGCCATCACTAATAACGCTGTAATAAACAAAAACTATTATGCATAAACCATTTTTAGCTAAAGACCAAATGGTGGTCATCTGGCTAAAGATGACCTGTTAAAGGAATCATCAGTTATTTTGCAAAATATCCTTCTTTTAATGCCTTATTTATATAATCTAAAATTGTTTAGACTTTAACAATGAAGTGTTTAAACTTTTTTAATTTAGGCTTTTCTCACATTTTATATGACACTCTACTAGATAAGGATTTCTCAACCATTTGCACTGTTGACATTTTGAGCTGGAAAATTCTATTCCATGTAGACTGTTAGATTTAGCAGGATCCCTGGCCTACTCTTGCTAGATGCCAGCAGCACAACTAAAATGTCTCTATGCATAGCCAAAGATCTTTTGGGAAGTAAAATTGTTCTCAAGTGAGAACTACTGTTCTAGATTAAAGTACTAGCTTATTGTCATTTATTAATATAAAAATTAAATTAAAATTTAAGCTAATGTATTCATCGATACATAATTTTAATGAGTAATAAAAAATAATTCAAGCACAACTTACATCAGTTAGCTATCTCACTAAAACTATAAAGATAAGAATGATACATATATTTTAAATTTGGATTTTTTATTGTCCTTGGTTACTTAAGAAGTATTATTATAATTTTTTTTTTTTTTTTTTTTTTTTTTTTTTTTTTTTTTTTTCTGAGACGGAGTCTCGCTCTATCGCCAGGCTGGAGTGCAGTGGCGCAATCCCGGCTCACTGCAACTTCCGT
>PVKP010032498.1:0-25881 GCA_004027715.1 Plecturocebus donacophilus | reverse complement strand
GAAGAAGAAGAAAAGAGAAAGAGAAAACCAGCACATGGTGATAAAAGTGACCTCTAGTTGTCATCACCACTCATTAGCATAGGCAACAACCCAGAAGTTACTCTCATGGTTCTGGATACTCCTCTGTTCCTTTTTTAGCATCTAATTAAAAGAGGATATATAACCTGCCCCTTAATTAGCATCTAATTAAGAGTGGATATAGCCGGGCAGGGTGGCTTACGCCTGTAATCCCAGCACTTTGGGAGGCCGAGGCGAATGGATCACGAGGTCAAGAGTTCGAGACCTCCAACTTGGTGAAACCCCGTCTCTACTAAAAATACAAAAAATTAGCTGGGCATGGTGGCGAGTGCCTGTAATCCCAGCTACTTGGGCGGCTGAGGCAGGAGAATCGCTTGAACTCAGGAGGCGGAGGTTGCAGTGAGCCGAGATTGTGCCATTGTACTTCAGCCTGGGCAACAAGAGCAAAACTCTATCTCAAAAACAAACAACAAAAAAAAGAGTGGCTATAAATCCAGCTAGCTGGCAGTCCTTGGGGGTTGTGGCTGTGGCTGCTGCTCTGGGCCGCTCTGCCTATGGAGAGGTCATTTTGCTGTGCACTACTGCTCTAACACATTTGGTTTCTTTCACTGTTAGTGTGCTCTTGAATTTCCTGAGCAAACCCAAGAACCTTCCCAGGCTAAGCCCTAATTTTGGTGCACCCACATCAGAAACCTCTTTTCTACATATGTCAAGAGAATACATTGCATGGCGTTAAGAGCACTGAAAAATTCTGTTCACTAAAATAACACTGTTCTGAACTACTTGCATTCTTTTAAACATCTTTTATATATGTTATTATTAGAATAATAAACTTTATGAGAGACAGCAAGCCAGAACCACCCACATAAGCTATTTCCTAATTTTTCATCCAGAGTCTTGGAGGAAACTGAGGACAAGAGAAATTATAATGCTTGCTGAGTGGATTCATCTAAGGAGAATCAAGTTTCCAAGTTCATGGGAAATAAAATCTGTTTTGCCCTGGGACGGCCCTTTCCCCACCCTGGAGGGAATTTCAAAAACTAGAGCAGGACATTTTCCTTATGATAGCTATTGAAAAGTTCATTGTTAAAGCTTCTACTTACTCAGCAATGGGGTGGCTCTGCTCCCTCCCAGTCAAGGGTACAAATTAAGATATTTTCTCAGACTGAAGGCCCTAAGGCCTATTGCTCAATGTCTCATGTCAGTATTAGATGCTGCAGGAGAAGGAACTTAAGTCCTAGCCCACTCCACTTTTCTTCCACATTCCTGCAATTTCTCTCCCTAAATTCATTTCCTGCCTCCCTCACCACTGACAGCTTAGATTCCTAAAGAAAAATGTGTGTGAGTCCTTGGAAACATGTTTTCTTCTGCATGAACATAAAGGTCAACTATAACCCCCAGAATAAAGGGGCTCAGACTCAGAAAATAAAGGCTTTGCTCCCTTTCTAGTATGTGAACAGCTTTGGATTGTTGAATGCCCGCAAAGATCACCAGAACTTAGTTTATTAAACTTAAAGCTGTAAGATAGAACACCACCTTAACTTATTCTGAGGAGTGGAAAGCCAGGGGAAGATATTTATTCGTAGTGTTTTAGGGTCTGGGTTCTGTGATTTTATGATGGGTTTTCAAGGCTAAAATTTATTGGCACAGCAAAGCCAGGGTCATGAAATGAGTCTTATAAATAAGCTGTTTGGGGTGATAGGTAAGCTGTTTTAGTCAGTTTACAATATTATTTCTGAAAGCAGTATTTCCTAGAGCAAATAGATAAATTAGTTTTACTTGTTTTCAGTATTGTTTAAGCCAGGAAAGTATGCCTACTCTCAGAATTGTTTAATATAAAGACACAGAATTATGTTGGTTTCAATTCTCATGACATTGAGGAAAAAAGAAACCAAGTTAATATCTAAGAAAATTATCCTGGCACTGAGGTATTAGGAAAAGTCCTTCCCATTCCATCTAGCCTTTCTATAAATGAAATTTTCAGTTTCAGATTTCTACAAATACATCTCTACAAAATGAACATGCTAAGGTCTTTTAGTCAATATACTGAAGTCAGTAAAAACCATTTCAATGATTCTCTAAAATATTATATTAAAGAGAAAATAATATATTTGAAGCAGAAGCCAGGTGGACATTTAACTTCTTCCAGCTGTGGTTTTCTTAGTTAGTCAAACTAATATTATCATTATTGTGGGCATTAAAGACATAATGCATATGTATTCAGAATAATTTTGGGTGATTTTAAAGTAATGTATTTCTTACTTCAGAAATTATTAGTTCCAAATTGTTCTCACAACTCGCAGATATAAAGTGATACCAGAAAGAGTCAGAGTTTTTTCTACAATGAAACGAAAATCCCTCATCCACTATGATGGCTCCCCAAGGAGGTGTGCTGCCCTATAGTAGAAGAAGTTACGACATGGAAGAAAAAAATGAATTATATCTTTTCTAGAATAAGGGGTTACAAAGAGGTCAGAATGAGAGCAAAAGGTTAGGCACCAGGATTCTCATGTATCCACTTCTGTTCTGGTTTTTAAAGATTTTAGAAACATCCTGATGAGAACAGGAGAGTTCAAGAACTCCAGTGGGCAAAGAAGTTATGAAAATTCTACATGCAGCCATTTCTGCAATGGTGTAGAATAATGATGCAGCAGTAGCAGCAGTAAAAGTGTTCAACCTTGTAAGCCTAAAGACAGTTTCCCATTCCTGTGGCCTGCGTGTGGTGTGCTGGGGTTCCAGAAGCTCTCACTTGTCCTTTAAAGGACACAGAACAATACATACCCTATAGTAACCAGTCCAGGGCCACTGTGGATCGAGTGCGTATGTTTTGTTCATATCTGTACATCCAACTTATTTTTTTGTTTTTAATACAATTTAATTTTAGGTTTATATAATTATATAATGGCCAGATTTAACAACGGGTTTGCACAACTCCTAAAATGTTAATACTCGCTTCTCATGAACCTGAATAGACCAGCTCCAGGGCAGCAATAGCAGTGATTCGAGCCAGGGGATATGAACTATACCTGCCCTAAGAAGTAGGATATTGCCCCTATCTTCTGAATAATTAATAAGGCTTGGAATTCTTTTGACATCTCAGGTAGCACTGCGATAAGTACCATGGTCTATAGCTCTGGTTGTATATAAAAATCTCAGACATCATAGGTTACAAATAATTGTTTAGATAGCATAATAGTATCTTTAGTCATGAAGTATCTTTTTAAACTCAAGAAGATTTAGTATCAGGCCTGTAAGTGTTTAAGAAAATCTGAATCATGGAATTAATAATTTTTGTTAAAGAAATCTATATTTTGACCTAACATTGTATGTCAGTACTTCATATATATTAATGTATTAGTACCATAATCCAAATTAAAAACTGGAATTTTAGTAGCTGATATAGATTTCGAATTTTAAGCTGAAATATTATATTTATATTTAATGTTATAATATATAAGAACTTAAATTTCTCATATCTATAAGCTTAATTTAACTCAATCGATAAGAATGCTTATCTACTTGGGAATATTTGTTATATCAGACAATTGCAAAATAGTATTTTAAAAGTAAGTCAAACATATTATAAATGCAATATAAAACATTAGAGTTTAAGTTTTAACTGGGATCATATAATAAAGTCCCCTTAAAATCTTTTACTGAAATATAGAAAATATAATATGAATTTTTAAAACTAAATTTAGAAGTCTGAAGAAGTCCAGGCAGGGCGACTCATGCCTGTAATTCCAGTATTTTGGGAGGCTGAGGTGAGATAATTACTTGAGCCCAGAAGTAACCATAACCAGCCTGTGCAACCAGCCTGTGCAACGAAACAAACCCTGTCTCTACAGATACAGTCCATCTCCCTTTGAATTGAAAGGGCAGGAATTTTAAAATTTAGCTTGTCGTGGTGGTTTATGCCTGTAGTCCCAACTATTTGGGAGGCTGAGGTGGGAGGATCACTTGAGCCAGGGAAGTCAAGGCTGCAGTGAAACATGAAGTCACCGCACTTCAGCCTGGGTGACAAAGCAAGACCCTGTCTCAAAAAGAAAAGTACAACAAAACCTAGATATTTAAGTATACCGAATGTCAAGTTTTTAAAACCAAATACACTTCTGAGAATAAAAGTTAATCTCGGCCGGGCGCAGTTGTTCACGCATGTAATCCCAGCACTTGGGGAGGCCGAGGCGGGTGGAGCACGAGGTCAGGAGTTCGAGACCAGCCTAGCCAATATGGTGAAACCCTGTCTCTACTAAAAATACCAAAATTAGTCAGGAGTGGTGGTGCACGCCTGTAGTCTCAGCTACTCGAGAGGCTGAGGCAGAAGAATCGCTTGAACCCAAGAGGCAGAGGTTGCAGTGAGCCAAGATCGCGCCACTGCACTCCAGCAGAGCGAAACTCCATCTCAAAAAAAAAAAAAGTCAATCTCAAAAAAAAATCTCATTGGCAAACTGTTTTCCTGGGAATTTGCATTTGGAGAGGAATGTCAACATAACATTCTGATAGAAGCATGTAATTTTATTCCAGTAATATGCTTTACAGAACATAATGTAAGTAGAAATGAAAGGTGAGGGTGGAATCTATAAAGTATAAGGCAAACGTTTAGAGCTGAGATTGGCTACAGCAAGAGAATAGACATCTGGATGAAGTACAGCAAGTTTTAGAGAGGGTTTTGAAATATTTTCAAGTAATTGTCATCACTTAGTCATTGGAAGCTTTCAGACAAAAATGAAAATTTCCAACTTTTGATGAAAAACTTCACGATCAGACAATATTGAATTTGCATTTCTATAGATTGATCATCAGCTGGAGATGAGAAATGCCGGCCTCCAGAAAAGAGGCAGCCCTCTCTGCACAGCTCACCTTGCTACAGCACTTAGTGGGTGTCTCAGACATTTGAATGTGAACTCAGTTCACAGAGTCAGATGAAATTTTCAGGAGTCATGTCAGTTTTCAAATTCTGCTTTCAAAAGCTGATTTTATTTTATTTATTTTAGTTTTTTGCTTTTTATTTCAGGTATTAAGTCATTTTTTAATTTTAACTTTTATTGTAGATTAAGGGGTACACATGCAGGTTTGTTGCATAGGTAGATTGTATGAAACTAAGGTTTGGGATCCCAGTGACTCCATCTCCCAGCCCATAAACATAGTACCCAACAGGTGGCTCTTCAGCACATGCTTCCCTCTCTCCCTCCTTTATCTAGTGATCCCTGTTGTCTATCGTTACCACCTTCACTATCATGTGTACTCACTGCTTAGCTCCCACCTGTAAGTGAGAACATGTGGTATATGGCTTTCTGTTCTTGTGTTAGTCCACTTAGGATAATGGTCACCAGCTCCAACCATGTTGCTGCAAAGGGCATGATTCCATTCCTTTCTATGGCTGTGTAGCATTCCATGGTGTATATGGACCACATATCCTTTATCCAGTCCACTCTTGATGGACACTTAGGTTGATTCTATGTCCTTGCTATGGTGAATAGTGCTGCAGTGAACATACAGGTGCCTTTGTCTTTATGACAGAATGAATTATTTTCCAGTAGTGGGATTGCTGCATTGAATGGTAGTTCTGTTTTAAGGTCTTTGGGAAATTTCCAAACTGCTTTGCCCAGTGGTTGAACAACCTTGCATTTCCACCAAAGTAGATAAGCATTGCCTTTTCTCTATAGCTTCACTGACAGCTGTTATTTTTTGACTTTTTAAATAATGCCATTCTAACTGGTTTGAGATAGTACCTCATCTTGATTTTAATTTGTATTTCTCTGATGATTAGTAATATTGAACATTGTTTTATGTTTCTTTGACCACATGTATGTCTCCTTTTGAAAAGTGTTCATGTCCTTTGCCCATTCCTTAATTGTTTTTTTTTTCTCATTGATTTAAATTCCTTGTAAATTCTGGATATTAGACCTTAGATGTATAGTTTTCAAATATTTTTTCCCATTTTGTAGGCTGTCTGTTTACTCTGTTGGTAATTTCTTTTGCGCTGCAAAAGCTCTTTAGTTTAAGTAGGTCCCAATGACCAACTTTTGGTTTTCTTGCAATTGCTCTAGGGGACTTAGCATAAATTATTTGCCAAAGTCTTCATCTCGAAGGGTATTTCCAACGTTTTCTTCTAGGATTTTTGTCGTTTGCAATCTTAGATTTAAATCTTTAATCCATCTTGAGTTAATTTTTGTCTATGGAGAGAGGTAGGGGTCGAGTTTCAGTTTCATTTTTCTGCATATGGTTAGGCAGATATTCCACCATCATTATTTGAATAGAGAGTCCTTTCCCCACTGCATATTTTTTGTTGATTTTTTCAGATGGTTGTAGATGTGCAGGTTGATTTCTGGTTTCTCCATTCTGTCCACTGGTCTATGTGTCTGTTTTTGTAGCAGTATCATGCTGTTTTGATTATTGTAGCTATATACCATAGTATAGTTTGAATTCAAGCAATATGATGCCTATGACTTTATTTTTCTTTTTTCTTTTAATTTCTTTGGCTATTAGGGCTCTTTTTTTGTTCCAAATGAATTTTAGAATAGGTTTCTCTGATTCTGTGAAAAACGATGTTGATAGTTTAATAAGAATTGCATTGAATCTGTAAATTGCTTTGGGTGGTATGGCCATTTTAACAATATTGATCGTTCTAATCCATGAGCATGGAACATTTTTCTATTTATTTATTTGTATTGTCTCTGATTTCTTTCGGCAGTACTTTGTAGCTCTCCTTTCACTTCCTTGGTTAGATGAATTTATAGGTATCCCTCTTTGTGGCTATTGTAAGTGGGATTGTGTTCTTGATTTGGTTCTCAGCTAGAATGTTATTGGTATACAAAAAGGCTATTGAATTTTGTACATTGATTTTGTACCCTGAAACTTTACTGTTTCTCAGTTCCAGGAGCCTTTTAGCAGAGTCTTCAGAGTTTTCTAGGTAGAAAATAATATTGGCAAAGAGATAGTTTGACTCCTTCTTTTCCTATTCATATGCATTTTCTTTCTTTCTCTTGCCTGGTTTATCTGGCCAGGACTTCCAGTACTACGTTGAATAGGAGTGATGAGTGGGAATCCTTGTCTTGTTCCAGTTCTCAAAGGGAATGATTCCAGATTTTGCCCATTCAGTATGATGTTGGCTGTGGGTTTGTCATAGATGACTCTGATAATTTTGAGGTATGTTCCTTCTATATTATATGTTGAACTCTCAGCATAATGTGTTGAGAGTTTTTATCGTGAAGGGATGTTGGATTTTATCAAAGGCTTTCTTCTGCATCTATTGAGATGATCTTACGGTTTTTATCTTTAGTTCTGTTTAGTGATAAATCACATTTATTGATTTGCACATTTTGAACCAACCTTGTATCCTAGAAATAAAGCATGCTGGATCATTGTTGTTTAACTTTTTGATGTGCTGCTGGATTTGATTTGATAATATTTTGTTGTGGGTTTTTGCATTTGTGTTTATCAAGGATATCAGCCTGAAGTTTTCCATTCTCATTATGTCCCTGCCAGATTTTTGTATCAGGATGCTGCTGGCTTTTGAGGATGAGTTAGGAAGCAGCCCCTCCTCCTCGATTTTCTGGAAAAGTTTCAGTAGAATTGGTGTCAGTTCTTCTTTGTACATCTGGTAGAAATCAGAAGTGCCGGGCCGGGCACAGTGGCTGACACCTGTGAGCACTTTAGGAGGCTGAGGCAGGAGGATCACTTGAGGTAAGGAGGTCGAGACCAGCCTGACCAACAGTGAAACCCCATCTCTACTGAAAATAGAAACAAAAATTAGCCGAGCATAGTGGCACATGCCTATAATCCCAGCTACTTGGGAGGCTGAGGCGGGAGAATTGCTTGAACCTGGGAGGTCGAGGTTGCAGTGAGCCAAGATCACCCCACTGCTCTCCAGCCTGGACGATAAGAGTGAAAATCCATCTCAAAAAAACAAAAAAAAGAATTCGGTTGTGAATCCACCTGGTTCAGAGCTCTTTTTGGTTGGTAGGATTTTTATTACTGACTGAATTTCCAAACTTGTTATTGGTCTATTGAAGTTTTCACTTTCTTCCGGAATGAGTCTTGGGAGGTTGTGTGTCTCTAGGGACTTTTCAATTTCCTCTAGACTTCCTAATTTGTGTGCATATAGGTGTTCATAATAGTCTCTGAGAATCTTTTGTATTTCTGTGGGATCAGTAAAAATGTCGTCTTTGTCATTTTTTACGGTGCTTATTTGGATTATCTCATTTTTTTCTTTGTTGATCTTGCTAACAACCATCAATCTTATTTGCTCTTTTGAAGAACCAACTCTTGGTTTCATTTATCTTTTGTATGGACTTTTGGGTCAAAATTTCATTCAGTTCTCCTCTGATTTAAGTCATTACTTTTCTTCTACCAGTTCTGGGTTGGATTGTTCTTTTCATCTAGTTCCTCCAGTGGCACTGTTAGGTCATTCATTTCAGATCTTTATAACCTCTTGTTAAGGGTATTTAGCACTACAATTTTTTTTTTAGACAGAGTCTCACTCTGTCACCCAGGCTGGAGTGCAGTAGAGGGATCTTGGCTCACTGCAAACTCCATCTCTCAGGTTCAAGCAATTCTCCCACCTCAGCCTCCCAAATAGCTAGGATTACAGGTGTGTGCCACAATATCTGGCTCATTTTTATATTTTTAGTAGAGATGGAGTTTCACCATGTTGGCCAGGCTGGCCTCAAACTCCTGACCTCAAGCCATCTACCCACGTCAGCCTCGCAAAGTGCTGGTATTACAGGTGTGAACCACCATGTCTAGCCTACATTTTCCTCTTAACATTATTTTATCTGCATCACAAAGGTTTTGGCAAGTTGTGTGTCTATTTTCATCAATTTCAAAGAACTTTTTTATTTCTTTCTTAATTTCATTGTTCACCCAAGAGTTATTCAGAAGCAAGATTTTAATTTCCATGTTTTGGTGTATTTTTGAGAGATCTTCTTGGTATTGATTCCTATTTTTATTGTACTGTGGTTCAAGAGAGTGCTTGGTATGGTTACAGTTCTTTTGAATTTATTGATACTGTTTTGTGGCTGATCACTTAGTCAATCTTAGAATAATGTACATGTATGAATGAAACATATGTATATTCTGTGGTTGTATATGGAGTACTCTGCAGACATCTATTAGGTTCAATTGGTCACATGTCAGTTTAAGCCCAGAATTTCTTTGTTAGTTTTCAGCCTTGGCGATCTGTCTAACACTGTCAGTGGGTTGTTAAGTCCCCACTATTACTGTGTGACTGTCTAAGTCTTTTTGTAAGTAAAGAAAAATTTGTTTTATGAATCTGGGTGCTCTTATGTCGGGTATGTATACGTTTAGAATAGTTAGGTCTTCTTGCTGAATCAAACTTTTATCATTACGTACTGCTCTTCTTTGTCCTTCCTGATTGTTGTTGGTTTAAAATCTGTTTTAGGCTGGGTGTGGTCGCTCATGCCTGTAATCCCAGCATTTTGGGAGGCCAAGGCAGGCAGATCACAAGGTTAGGAGATCGAAACCATACTGGCCAATATGATGAAACCCCATCTCCACTAAAATACAAAAAAATTAGCCAGGCCTGGTGGCACACATCTGTAATCCCCACTGCTTCGGAGGCTGAGGCAGGGGAATTGCTTGAACCTGGGAGGCAGAGGTTGCAGTGAGCCGAGATCGCACCACGGCACTCCAGCCTGGCAACACAGCAAGACTCCGTCTCAAAAAACAAAAAAATTGTTTTATCTGATATGAAAACAATGACTCCAACTTTTCTTTGTTTTCTGTTTGCTTGGTAGCTCTTCTCTATCCTTTTACTTTGAACCCGTGGGTATCTTTACATGAGAGATAGGTGTCTTGAAGACAGTAGACTGTTGGGGCTTGTCTTTTTGTCCAACTTGACACGCTATTCCTTTTAAGTGGGGCTTACTGCTACATTCTGGGTTAATATTGATATATGAGATTTTGATCCTGTCATTATGTTGTTGGCTATTTTGTAGATTTAGTTATGAAGTTACTTTATACTGTCGGTAGTCTATAGGCTATGTACTTGAGTGTGTTTTTGAAGTAGCATGTTGCCAGTTCTTTGTTTTCATGTTTAGCACTCCCTTAAGGACTTCTTGTAAAGGTGGCCTGGTGGTGACAAATTTTCTTAGTGCTTGCTTATCTGAGAAGGATTTTATTTCTCCCTCACTTATGAAGCTTAGTTTGGTGGGACACAATATTCTTACTTAGAAATTCTTTTCTTTTCTTTTTTTTTTTTTTTTTTTGAGACAGAGTCTCACTCTGTTGTCAGGCTGGAATGCAGTGGCGCAATCTCAGCTCACTGCAACCTCCGCCTCCTGGGTTCAAGCAATACTCCTGTGTCAGCCTCCCAAGCACTACAGGTGCATGCCACCACGCCCAACTAATTTTTCGTACTTTTAATAGAAATTGGGTTTCACCACTGGCCAGGCTGGTCTTGAACTCCTGACCTCATGATCCACCCTCTTCAGCCTCCCAAAGTACTGGGATTACCGGCATGAGCCACCATGCCTGGCCAGAAATTATTTTAAGAATGCTGAAAATAAACCTTATTTTCTCTGTGCTCTGTTGTGTAAAGTTTCTGCTGCAACATCTACTGCTAGCCTGTTGGAGTTCCCTTTATAGATGACCTGAACTTTCTCTATAGCTAGCTTTAAGATTTTTTTTCTAAGCCGGACATGGTGGCAGGTGCCTATAGTCCCAGTTACTAGGGAGGCTGAGGCAGAAGAATCACTTGAACCTGGAAGGCAGAAGTTGCAGTGAGCCAAGACCACACCATTGCACTCCAGCCTGGGTGACAGAGTGAGACTCCATCTCAAAAAAATTAAAAAAGATTATTTTCTTCTGCCTTGACCTTGGTAAAGCTAATAACTATGTGCCTTGGTGATGGTCATCTTCTGTAGCATCTTCTAGGGGTTGTCTACATTTTTCAAATTTGTATGTTCTCCTCTCTAACAAGTTTGGGAAATTTTTCAGGGACTATCCTCAAATATGTTTTCTAAGTTACTTTCTCTCCTCTTTTGGGAATGCCAATGAATTATAGGTTTGGTCTTTCTACATAATCCAATATTTCTTAAAGATTTTACTTATTTTTAAATCTTTTTTAAAAAATTTTGTCTGGGTTGATTCGAAGAGCTGGACCACAAGTTCTGCTACTAATGCTTCTAATTTTATTGTAGAATTATTGAAGTGAATCTTTCAGCTTTAGAAGTTCAGTTTGGTTCTTTCTTTCTTTTTTCTTTTTCTTTTTTGTTTTTTTTAGACTGAGTCTCTCTTTCTTGCCCAGGCTGGAGTACAGTGGCACGATCTCGGCTCACTACAACCTCCATCTCCTGGGTTTAAGTGATTCTCCTGTTTCAGCCTCCCAAGTAGTTGGGATTACAGATGTGTGCCACCATGCCTGGCTAATTTTTGTATTTTAGTAGAGACGGGGTTTCATCATGTTGGCTAGGCTGGTTTCAAACTCCTGACCTCAAGTGATCCGCCCACCTCAGCCTCCTAAAGTGCTGGGATTACAGGCATGAGCCATTGTGCCTGGCTGGTTCTTTATTAAAATGGTTATTTAATCTTTCAGCTCCTGGATTGTTTTACTGGATTCCTTGGATCAACTTTCTCTTTAATCCCAATGAACTTCCTTGCCATCCAGATCTTGAATTTTATTTTCATCATTTCAGTCATCTCACTCTGGCTATCATTTCTGGGGGACTGGTGTGTTTGTTTGTAGGTAAGGGGGTACACTGGCTTTTTGAGTTGCCAGACTTTTTGCATCAATTCTTTCTCATGTGTAAGAGTTAGTGTTCCTTTCCATTTACAATAACAAAGACCTGGAGCCAACCCAAATGCCCATCAATGATAGACTGGACAAAGAAAAATGTGGCACATATACACCATGGAATACTATACAGCCATAAAAAACGATGAGCTCGTGTCCTTTGTAGGGACATGGATGAATCTGGAAACCATCATTCTCAGCAAACTGACACAAGAACAGAAAACCAAACACCACATGTTCTCACTCACAGGTGGTTGTTGAACAATGAGAACACATGGACACAGGGAGGGGAACATCACACACTGGGGTCTGTTGGGGGGTGGAGGGCTAGGGGAGGGACAGCAGGGGGTGGGGAGGTCGGGGAGGGATAACATTGGGAGAAATGCCTGACGTAGGTGACAGGGGGATGGAGACAGCAAACCACGATGGCATGTGTGTACCTGTGCAACAATCCTGCAAGATCTGCACATGTACCCCAGAACTTAACGTACAATAAAAAAATAAATGTCTACAGCTTTTTCTATACCAATCATACCTCAATAAAGTGATTTAATTTTTTTTAAAAAAAAGAGTTAGTATTCCTTTAATTGAGATGTAAGTTGAATGTAGTCAATCGGCTTCATTTTAGGGTGTTTTCAGAGGATCAGGAGTATGTACAGGATGTGTATCTGTTGCTTAATCTTTGCCTTAGGTTTCACAGGTGCTGTATACTGGAAAAATATTTTTGTGTTGTATTTTCGGCTGTGATCCAGTAGGTGGCACTGAAAAGTGTTAGCCAGAAGATCCGCTCTTTCTCAGCTGCACAGCTTTTGTCTTTTCCTCAAGTTAGCAGTAGAGCTCTGTGGAGGGTGGGGAGAGATGACCCCTGCACCTTGTCCACTCCTGGGCCTTGGAAGAGCCCTCTCTAATCACTGGCTCCATGCACGCATTTCTTTTTTTTTTTTAAGATGGGGTTTCACCATGATGGTCAGGCTGGTCTTGAACTCCCAACCTCAGATGATCAGCCCGCCTTGGCCTTCAAAGTGCTTGGATTACAGGCGTGAGCCACCATGCCCAGCCTGCCTGCACTTCTTTTATTAGGTGTTCTGGTCCGTGGGACTTCCTCATGCAGGGCCGACAGTTGGCAGGCAGATCATATCCTCTCTGGAATGGCCCTGCAGAAGACACAACCCACTCCTCCACTGGCCGGTGAACCTGGGCATCTCACCTCTTTCAGTGATGAAGAGTGAGAGCTCCCCTCCTGCTAGGGCCCCACCCAACAGCAACAACTGCTCGGCTAGGAGTTGCAGGGATGAGTGGAGTCACCTAATCTGCTGTCTAGGTGCTTCCCAGGGGAACACAGGGTTGCCCCCATCTGCAGAGTTCATATAAAAGCAGGACTGCTGGGCTGGAAGCTCTAGCAGGTGTGGGCTGCCTGGCTGTGAGCAGTGGGAGTAGCTGTAGTCACCTGCCCTGCCATTAGGGTGTTTCCTAGAGGAACAAGAGGCTGTGCTTGTCACAGTTTAGACAGAAGTGGTACCACTGGGCTGGATGCTCTAGCAAGGCTGGCCTGCCTAGCTGCAAGTGGCGGGAATTGGGTGAGTTTGCCTATCCTGTTGTTTGGGTGTTTTCTGGAGGAACAGGAGGCTGCACCTGTTGGTAAAGTACAAACAGAAACAGGACCACTGGACCAGAGGCTGGTGCTGAGCTTTGTCTAGTGACTTAGCATGGAGCAACCTTACTGCCCTCAGGTACCATTCCTGCAGCCTCTGTTGGGGCTATGGCCCTGGTGCTGGTCTGTTCCAGGTGAAGGCTTCCAGCAGTCCCTGGGAACTTGAGAGTTGCCTCCACAAAACTCTGGGTGACTCTCTGCATTAGCTTAGAGCTGCAGGGGGTGGGTCAGAGGGATTCTCCTGTTCCAAGGCTTGTGGAGACTGTAAACCCCCCAGCGGCTCTCAGTCACTTCCCCTTCCCCTGCACTGCGGAGCTTCTCCTAGCTCCATGCTGACCCAGATGGGCTGCTGCCCAGCTTCCCTCCTCTCGCCTCTCTGTGTCCCCTTGCTGCCTTGATGGATGCTGATGTGGCTTCCTAGAGGATCAAATTGCAAGATCAGTGTTCACTAGTCATTTTGTTTCCTCTCCACGAGAGAAGTGCACATGATCTGCTTCTAGTCTGCCATTTTGACCTAACCTTGTATACTCAATTTTAATATTGATCCTGGCACTCAGTCTGCTCTCAGCAAATGTTTACTGAATAAATGAGTGAACCAGTGCCATAACTTCGTGCAGCCACCTCTATTATTGCATAATAAATTACTTAAAATCATAGAGGTTAAAAAATAGCAATAAATATGTATTATCTCATCTGGCTTCTAAGGGTCAAAAATTTGACTTACATGTGAAATCTAAAAGAGTCAAATTTATACAGCTGGAAAATAGAATGGTAGTTACCAGGGTCTGTGGGGAGAGGAAAATGGGGAGACATTGGTCCAGGGTACAGCATTTCAGTTATGCAAGAGGAATAAGTTCTGGAGACATACTGTACAATAATATGACTGTACTTAGTATACTGTATACTTGAAATCTGCTAAGAGGATAGATCTTTTTTTAATATATATTTACAAATTTTATTATTTTTTTATCCCAAAAAATACATATAAATGAAAATCTGCTCTGCAAATGCAGGGAAGCCTTTGCCTAACATTGTCATATGAAAATCAGTATCAGCTCTTTAACACACAAGTTACATATGTACATACATACATACACACTATATGTAAGCAGTTAGTACTTGTCTACTTACACATATTCCTCTGTTTTTCAGGAAATTCCCCTGCTTTCCAGCCTTGGGAAGGTAAATACAACCTCTCTGAACAGTTTTTTAAAGGACGAAATGTGTAGAAACATGTGAACAACACAGCCTGCTTTAGACATATGCATGTTATTAAAGTAAGGACCCTGTCACATCAGTGACAGTGTATTTCTCAGAGAAAAAAAAGGAGGTAACATTTCAATAAAAATGCAAAACTGAAGTACAGTTAATATGATCAAAATTGTTATGTACATGCTCCGTGGAGAAATCAGGAATTCTCTCAAAGAACAGATCCACGGCCAATTTCAGTCACTTGTGACGCTGAATCGGCACCCATTGGTAGCAACCACGATCCTTCTGTACAGTCATGGGCTTAAGCAGGTGCCGTAAAGCATCTGTTTAACAGTCAATAATGCTTACTGACTGCGTACATTCCCACCCCCAAAACAATAAGTAAGTGCAAAATCTTCTAAGCTCAAGAGCTCAACCAGGTCAAAGCTTTGGTATATACTGGGGTTGTTTGGTGATAACCAAAGCTTAGTAAGATTCTCTGCTCAGGGGTTTGCCCCAAAAGAAAAACACCTGGTCCACAAAGTTTAACGTCTACATAAATAAAGTAACTGTACAAAGAGAACAAGCCAGGATTTCCCCTTAACCAAGGGTTCATAGTTTCCTAGGCAGCAGTTCTAAAAGCACCAGCTAAAACCACAACGCTTCTACTAAAACAAGATGTGTTGTAACTGGCGAGACTGTCTTGAAAACAAATGCCCGCAGGCATGTGGCCAATGCGCCACAGGAAAAAATTTAACAAAACATTAGTCAGTGTATTTACACGGTAACACAATCCGGTCAGCAACAGAGGAAGAGTTAAGGCAATAAGAGGCATTACAGAGTGCACTGTGACTCTCTGAGTCAATCAAAGCCTTAACGAGTCTCAGTTTGTGTTCTTAGTTTGCTAACTCTCAGACACTGCTTCCTCCTCCTCATCCTCGTCGTCTTTACTGTCTATTTTAGAAGTGTCTGACGACTCACGGAGCAAGACGCATGCTCTGCTACTGAACCCAAATATGAGTACATCCTTTTAGTTCATACTATCTCTGTGGCTCAATACGTTTGTTGTTTGAGAAGGTTCCATTGCCCGAGCCAAGGTCACTGACGTAGGGCTTCAGCCTTTGGCCAACCGTGCCATTAGCACGGGTATATTCCACAAGCCGATATTGAAAGACCGCATGCTGCATTGAACAAGACGGGCGATCGACCGGAATGCCTGCAATGCGGCGGTGGCGACCCAGAAGGTATGCACTCTGTACGTGCGTGACTGGAAGCACCTCATCATGTTTAAACGGGCAGGAGCCACCGTTTTCTGGGGATACGTGCTCCTGGGGGCTCACTATATTTAATGACCACACCCCGGAAAGTGTTGGTGTCCTCAAGAAATGCCCCAGAAAGTTCAAAGCTTGGTTTTGCTTTAAGAGGACCTCTTTTTCTTTACTGTTGCCACCAGGCCGAGGAAGCAGCTCCTCTGGCGCTGCTCCCCGCCGGGCGCTGTAAACTGCGCTGGCCTCCTGAGCCTGCAGGCTGTGAGTGTCCGGATCCCCGCCTGGCCCCGCCCGCTCCCAGGCCTCCCGGTCGGCGTCCTCCTTCGGTGGGAATGGCCCGGTGTCTGGTCGCTGCTCGGAGCTCTCCTGTGTGCCGCCGGTCCTCCCGTCCCCTCCGGGGATGAGCCGCACGCTCCTGCTTCACTTTGACGGTCGAGTGGTGCGGACTTCGGGTCCTCCTGCTCCGAGGAGACTTGCTTCTTCTCCCTGAGGACGTGATTTTCTTTTCGGGTGGGGACCGGCTGACTCCTCGGGCTCGGTTCCCGCGGTGGCCCGGGCGGCCCGGCTCGCTGGCGGCCGCCGGAGTGGTCGGGACGTCGGCGGGCGGGAGGGGCGGCTTCGGGGCTGAGACGCTCCCGCTTCGCCACCCCCGTCGCCGGCGGCGCCCTGTCCCCGTCCCGGTGTCTTCCCGGCTTCCGCGCTCCCGTTCGCGCTTCGCCGCCTTCATTCTGTGTTTGGCTGGGCGGAAGAAAACGGATCCGTTGACTCCTCTAGCTGAAGGAAAATAAGAGGTTACATCTTAAGTGTTCTCACCACACACACACATACACACACGTAAGAAAATGATAATGAGGTGAAGTAATGACTGTTAATTAACCTGGTTGTCACTATTATTTCACAACGTATGTTTATCTTAAATCATCAAATTGTATTCCTTAAATATATACAATTATAATTGTCAATTATACCTCAATAAAGTTGGTGGCAAGAAAACAAAAAAACTTGGTAGTGGTTTAACTGAGTGATTCTGGCTCACGGTCTCTCTTGAGGATGTAATCAAGATGTCAGCCAGGGAACAGTTATCTGAAGACTTGATTTGGACAGAAGAATCCAGTTCTAAGATGGCCCACTCACATGGCCTGTAAGTCGATGCCAGCTATGCTAGGAGATATCGGTTCCTTGCTAGATGGATTGTTCCGTGGGACTGTTTGAATGATTTCAGGACATTGAGGCTAGCTTCCCCTATGGACATTGATCCAATAGAGAAAGAGGCAGAAGTCAAAATTCTTCTTATGACCTAAACTTGCAAGTCAGACTCTGTCATTTTAACAAAATCATACTAATTAAACAGATCAACCCCTTTTTATTGTGGGAAGGGACTATACAAAGGCATTAATAATAGGTGATGAGACTCCCTGGGAGCCATCTTGGAGACCAGCAGCCACACCCCTTTGTGGTTTCAAAACATATCCCTATGTGCTTTGACCAGCCTCTTGTCCAAGAGGTGGAAGTTAATTCTCATTCTTTTCAGTGTGGGCTGGACTTAGTGACTAACTCCTAAACAATAGAGTATGGAAAAGTGACAGTCTGTGACAAAATCTTAAAAAGCATTATGGGTTCCTTCCCCTTCATACTCTCTTCTTGGACTTTTTGCTCTGGGGAAAGCCAGATGTGACACACTGTCCTCAAATTCATGTTTTCCAGGTAAATTACTTAGTTTTGATAAAGATTTGATTCTCAGCTCAATCACCCTATGGAGAGGTCCATTTGGCAAATATAAAGACCTACTGCTGACAGCCGTTCTGAAACTGAGGCTTCCATCCAATGGTCATGAGTAAGCCATCTTTGATATAAACTCTTCGACTCCAGCCAAATCTTCAAGTAACTATAATTCTCACCAATGGATTGAGGGCAACTTTATGAGACCCTTGGCAGGAATCACCTGGCTAGACTCTCCTGAACTACTTATTCACAGAAACTGTGAGATAGTAAGAGGGTATTGTTTTAAGCCACTAAGCTTTAGTGCCGTATTTAATACAGGACTAGAAAAAAATATTTCCCTCCACATATATCCAGATACCATTCTGGAGAGGAAGTTGGAATATCGTCTTGATACCATCTTGGGACAGGAATTTGCTTGGGTCATCTTTATAGAGACTAATTTGCTTAAGGAGATAGGTGGAATTGATAAATCAGACTAAAATTACAGGATAAGTTTAAATGTTACCATTCACAACTTCACTAACTCCCAATGGGCATGAACTTATGTAGAAGACCACTTACAGAGAAGTTTAAAACAATATTTTCAGCTGGGCGCAGTGGCTCACGCCTGTAATCCCAGCACTTTGGGAGGCCAAGGCGGGTAAATCACCTGAGGTCAGGAGTTTGAGACCAGCCTGGTCAACATGGTGAAACCCCATCTCTATTAAAAAATACAAAACTTAGCTGGGCATGGTTATGAGTGCCTATAATCCCAGCTACTCAGGAGGTTGAGGCAGGTGAATCACTTGAACCTGGGAAGCAGAGGTTGCTATGAGCTTGCAAGATCATGCCATTGCATTCCAGCCTGGGTGATAAGAGCAAAACTCTGTCTCTAAATAAATAAATAAATCTATATTTTCTTTACACATGTAGTATGATGTGAGTGAATTTTCCCATTTTCTACATATTTAAATCACTTAACCTAATGCCTAGCAGGTAATAAGTACTCAATAAATAGTAATGCTTTTAATATCCATGAAAATAAAAGTTCTAGATAACCATACATTATATTGTTTTTTGTGGTATTGCTTAGACATTAACTTGCTCTTCTCAAATACAGGGGAAGTTATGCTGTTAGGTTTTATTCTGTGTTCTTCCAAAAATATATATTTATGTTCCTAGAACTGTTCTAGGCATTAAGAATTGACGTACAAGACTGATAAAGCCTTTATGTGTTTTGATATTCTCAGAAGGAAATAGTCAATAAATAAGCAAATATGTAAGTAAGTATATGAGATAATCTTAGAAAGAAATTCAATTTAAAAAAACGATGAAATATTGTGGGGATCTGTAATTAAGAATAGCCACTATTGGGTTAGGTGGAGAAGCAAGGCCTCTCAGAGGCAACAGGTAACATTTGAACTGAAACCCAGTTGACAGGAGGCAGCCAGCCATGGTGAGGATCTGTAGTAAGAAGTTTCCAGAAAAAGAGCATAACAATCATTGGGTAGGAATGAACTGAGCTTGGTGAGCTCAAGAATGGTGAGCAAGGAAGTGATCTAGAAGGGCAACCAATGGGGCAGAGGGGCTTTCAGAGAACATTTAGTCCTATGGATCTCAACTTTGGTGGCAATCATCACAAGAGAATAACGTTTACTTGTATTTATGAATTTACGTATTTATGCATCTATGTATTTATGCATGTATGAATTACATTTCATAAGATGGATTTAAACTATGTTTTACTTGGAAGGTTATGGAAGAAACGAAAGTCTAGTCATTTCAAAGAATGAGCTGATTGGGACCACTGTAACCAACAGCTGATTTAAGGCTGATGTTTACAAGGTAACTAGTACATTAGAAACCAAGCTTAATGCAATGGAGTTTGTGACGGACTGAGATTGAGGCTTGGGTTTTCCTCCTGGTTGAGGGGATCCCAACCTCAGGGGATCTGCCCGCCTCAGCCTCCCAAAGTGCTGGGATTACTAGTGTGAGTCACCATGCCCGGCCCAAATTAGACAAACTTAGGCAGTTAAATACACATCTAACAATATGCCCTTTCGTGGCTTTTACAAATTGCAGAGCATTTTGTGTGTTTAGGATTCTTATGTTAACTATTGTGATTTTAACATGCAGAATAAAATTTTACCACAAATACTATAAGTCACACATGCAGAATTTAATTTCTTTTCATACACTTCTAAATAAAATATTTTGCCTTTAACAAAAAATTTAAGCATTCAAAATGCATTTTTTTGAGGCAGGAAGTGGGAATAATATTTCATTATATAGATATTACCTCAAACTATGATACAATGAAAAGCAAAACTTGGGCTAATTAACTATTAGAGGAGATATTCCTCGAAGCAGATACGATTTCAACACAGCTGGGTGCGGAGGCTCATGCCTGTAATCCCAGCACTTTGGGAGGCTGAGGCGGGAGGACCATGAGGTCAAGAGATCGAGACCATCCTGGCCAACATGGTGAAATCTCGTCTCTACTAAAAATACAAAAATTAGCCGGGTGTGGTGGCGTGCGCCTGTGGTCCCAGCTACTCCAGAGGCTGAGGCGGAAGAATCACTTGAACCCAGGAGGTGGAGGTTGCAGTGAGCCAAGATTGCGCCACTGTACTCCAGCCTGGCGACAGAGCAAGAATCAGTCTCAAAAAAAAAAAAAAAGATTTCAACACAAATGAATATATATCAAGTTAAAATGCTATCAAATAAAAATTCAAATTCATGTTTTCCAGGTAAATCATTTAATTTTGATAAAGATTTGATTCTCTTAATTCAAGAAGGAGAATTTAAAAAAAAAGAAAGAAAAAGAACATAAGATTTGATTCTCAGCTCTGGAATTTTATGCTGAAAATATGATTTTGAAGGGAATGACCAAAAACCAGGGTCAGTGTCCTAATGCCATAAGAGTTAGATTCTGAATCAGGAAGTTAATTCATCACTAGCAGATCTCTCTTGCAAGAAATATGAAAGGGGCTCCATCAGGCTGAAGTGAAGTAGTAATAACTTCTAAATAGTAACGTAAATCTACATGGCAAATAAACAGCACAGGTAAAGGTAAGTATATTTTTTCTTGGCAGAATTAGACAGTTTTTTTTTTTTTTTGAGACAGAGTTTTGTTCTTGTTGCCCAGGCTGGAGTGCAATGACACAATGTCAGCTCAGCACAACCTCCGCCTCCCGGGTTCAAGTGATTCTCCTACCTCAGCCTCCTGACTAGCTGGGATGACAGGCATGCGCCACCACACTCAGCTAATTTTGTATGTTTAGTAGAGACGGGGTTTCTCCATATTGGTCAGTCTGGTCTCGAAATCCCAACCTCAGGGGACCTGCCCGCCTCGGCTTCCCAAAGTGCTGGGATTATAGGTGTGAGCCACCACATCTGGCCCAAATTAGACAAACTTTAAATACAATTTTAGGCATTGATTTCTGGGAATCTAGAAGCCTACACACATACATAGAGTGTATTGTTTTAAGCCACTAAGCTTTAGTGCCATATTTTATACAGGGCTAGAAAAAAATGTTTCCCTCCACATATATCTACATACCATTCTGAAGAAGAACTTGGGGTATCATCTTGATACCATCTTGGGACAGGAATTTGCTTGGGTCACCTTTATAGAGAATAATTTGCCTAAGGAGATAGGTGGAATGATAATTCAGACTAAAATTACAGGGTAATTTTAAATCTAATCTTTCACAGCTTCACTATATCCTAATGGGCATGAACTTATAAAGAAGATCAGTTACAGAGAAATTAAAAACTATACTTTCAGCCAGGCACAGTGGCTCATTCCCATAATCCCAGCACTTTGGGAGGCCGAGGTAGGTGGATCATGAGGTCAAGAGATTGAGACCATCCTGGCCAACATGGTGAAACCCCATCTCTACTTAAAATACAAAAAATTAGCTGGGCATGGTGGCAGGTGCCTGTGGTCACAGCTGCTCAGGAGACTGGGGCAGGAGAATTGCTTGAACCCGGGAGGCAGAGGGTGCAGTGAGCCGAGATCACACCACTGCACTCCAGCCTGGTGACAAAGCGAGACTCTGTCTCAAAAACAACAACAACAAAAACCCTGTATTTGCTTTACACATACGGTATGATGTGAGTGAATTTTCCTATTTTCTACATATTTAAGTCTTTTAAGTGCATTCCCTGTGCTGTTTACGTGCTCAGGAAGACATGAGAAGGCCCTAAGTGCTCACCTCTGGCTGACCTTGAGGGTCTACACAAGCAGAAAATGAAGTTCTAAGGCACAGTTGTAAACAACCTGGCTGTGTTGAAAGCACTTCTTAATATACACAAGAACCCTATGACAAAGACTGAGTAATTATTAGCTGGTCAGTAAGCTATTAAATAACTAAGCAGAGGCTTCAGTGGCTACACACGACAAACAATACAGCCTTCATAGGATTAATTTAAAAAAGTAACTAATTGAACTAATAAGCAGCAATAACAACAAACACTGGGGAGAGGGCATCAGAGTTTTTAGAGCTGCCATGTGATGTTATTTAAAATGTCCAGTTTTCAACAAACAATTATGAGACAGGTAATGAGACAGGAAAGTATGGCCCAAACACCAGGGAAAAAATCCAATCCATAGGAACTGTTCCTGAGAAATTCAGGCATAGGACTTACTAGACAAAAACTTGGAAATAGCTGTTAGTTAGTTAGTTAGTTAGTTAACTTTGAGAAACAGGGTGTTGTCTAGGTGCAGTGGCTTACGCCTATAATCCCAGCTCCTCAGGAGGCTGAGGCAGGAGGATCACTTGAGCCCAGTAGTTTGAGACCAGCCTGGACAACATGGAGAAATCTTATCTCTACTAAAAAATATAAAAATTAGCCAGCATGGTGGCATGCACCTGTGGTGCCAGCTATCTGGGAGGCTGAGGCAGGAGGATCACTTGAGCCTGGGAGGTGGAGGCTGCAGTGAGTCAAGATTGTACCACTGCACTCTAGCCTGGGAAACAGAGGCAGATCATGTCTCAAAAAAAAAATTAATTTAAATGAAACAAGGGTGGCCGGGTGTGGTGGCTCATGCCTGTAATCCCAGCACTCTGAAAGGCTGAGGCAGGCAGATCACTTGAAGTCAGGAGTTCGAGATCAACCTGACCAACATGGTGAAACCCCATTACTACTAAAAATATGAACATTAGCCAGGCATGGTGGTATGCACCTGTAGTCCCAGCTACTTGGAAGGCTGAGGTAGGAGAATTGCTTGAACCTGGGAGGTGGAGGTTGCAGTGAGCCAAGATCTCCCCACTGCACTCCAGCCTAGGCAACAAAGTGAGAGTCAGTCTTGAAAGCAAGAAAAAGGGGGGTGAGGGGAGGAGGGAGGGAGGAAGGAAGGAAGGAAGGGAGGGGGGAGGAAGGAAGGAAGGAAGGGAGGGGGAGGGAGGAAGGAAGGAAGGAAGGAAGGAAAATAAGCAAGAAGGAAAATAAGAAAGAGGGAGAAAATAAGAAGGAGGGAGGGAGGAAGACAAGCAGGTTCTGTGCCCCAGGCCGGAGTGCAGATTATAGCTCACTGTAGACTTGAATTCCTGGGTTCAAGTCATCCTCCCAGTTCAGCCTCTAGAATAGCTGAGACTAAGGTGTTCACCACCATGCCCAGCTAAGTTTTTTATTCTTTTTTTATCTTTTGTAGAGACAGTTTCTTGCTGTGTTGCCCAGGCTGCTCTCAAACTCCTGGCCTCAAGCAATCCTCCTGCCTTGGCCTCCCAAAGTGCTGGGATTACAGGTGTGAGTCATCGCACCATGCCTGAAATAGCTATTTTTAATATATTCAGAGAATATTTTAAATAACATGTGTAGGCCAGGCACAGTGGTTCATACCTATAACCCCAGCAGTTTGAGAGGCCAGAGCCCGGAAGACAACTTGAGCCCAGCAGTTTGAGACCAGCCTGAGCAACATAGTGGGACCCTATCTTTACAAAAAAATAAAAATAAAAAATTACCCAGGCATGGTGTCACATGCCTGTAGTCCCAGCTACTCAGGAGGCTGATGCAAGTGGATCACTTGAGCCCAGGAGGTTGAAGCTAGAGTGAGCCATGATTGTGCTACTGCACTCCAGCCTGCACAACAGAGCAAGAGTCTGTTGGAAAAATAATTAATTAATTTAAAAATGTTTAAAGAACTAAAGGAAGTCATGAGAATGATGCCTCACCAAATAGAGAATAGCAATAAAGAGATATATATTATAAAATAGAACCAAAGACTCTGGAATTGAAAAGTGCAATAACTGAATTTTTAAAAAATCACTGGCAAGATTTAGCAGCAGACTTAGGTAAGCAGAAGACAGAACCAGTGAACTTGAAGGTAGACCCATTGGAATCAACCACCCTGAGGGACAGAAAGAAAAAAATAGTAAAGACAGTTAAACAGACACTGAGAAACCTGTGGGATATCCTCAAGCATATTAACATTTTCATAATAACAGTCTCAGGAGGAAGGAAGAGAGAAAGAGGAAGAAAAGTTTGAAGAAATAATGGCATACAATTTCTGAAATTGATGTAAAACATTAACGGATACATCCAAGAAGCTCTAAAAAGTCCAAATAGGATAAACTCAGAGATTCATAACTAGAAACATCATAATCAAACTGGAAATCCAAAAACAAAGAAAGAATTTTGATAACACCAAGAGAAAAGTCACTTAGGTACAAGGAATTATCAACAAGGTTAACTGTATTTTCTCATCAGAAGACATGGAAGCCAGACGACAGTGTGACTAGGTAATCAAAGAAGGTAATCAAAGTATTGGATGTGGGGGTGGGAAGACCTATCAACCAAGAGTTCTATGTACAGCAAAACTAAACCTCAAAAATGAAGAAAATACTAAGATATACCAGGTAAACAAAAACTGAAAGGCTGGGTACAGTAGTTCACACCATAATCCCAGCACTTTGGGAGGCTGAAGCGAGCAGGAGGCCAGGAGTTTGAGACCAGCCTGCACAACATGGCAGAACCCCATCTCTACTGAAAATACAAAAATTAGCTGGGCATGGTGGCACACGCCTGCAATCCCAGCTATTTGGGAGGCTGAGGCAGAAAATCACTTGAACACAGGAGGCAGGGATTGCAGTGAGCCAAGATTACACCACTGTACTCCAGCCTGGGCAACAGAGTAAGACTGTCTAAAAACAAAACGAAACAAAAACAGAGAGAATTCATCACTAGAATATCTTCTCTACAAGAAATAATAAAGGCTGTCCTTCAGGCTGAAATAAAAAGACACTAGATAGTAACTCAAATCCACATTTTAAAAAAGAGAGCATAGTAAAGGTAATTGTCATAGTCCATTTTGTGCTGTTATAACAGATCTCACTGGGTAATTTATAAAGAACAGAGATGTTTTTCTTAAAATTCTCTGGAGACTGAGAAGTCCAAGACTGAGGGGCTGACATCTGGGGAGGGCCTGCTTACAGCATCATCCCATGGTGGAAGACAGAAGGGGAAGAAAGCATAAAAGAGGGAAATGAGCTAAGCTCATCCTTTAATCTGGAATCCACTTCCACAATAACAAACCCATTGCATGACAACAACGTTAATCCATTCATGAGGGCAGAGCCTTGATAATCTAATTGCTTCTTAAATATTCCACCTTTCAACACTGTTGCCTTGGGGATTAAGTTTCCAACACATGCCTTTTTGGGAGTATACATTCAAACTACAGCAGAAACTATACAGGTAAAAATAAGAGTTTAAGTATATTTTGTTTGTAACTTCTTTCCTATTTCATTTTAAAAAACAACTACATAAATCAGTAATTATAAATTTGTGTTGATGGGCATATAGTATATAAAGATGAAATTTGTATGACACAAACACAACAAAAGGAGGAGAGCTGAGCTATATATGATCAAAATTTTGGTAAACTCTTGAAGTTAAAAACAAACCAGCTTTTTAAGTTAAGATGCTAATTGTAATCCCAGGGAAAACCCATAAGAAATTAACCTAAAAATATATAGAAAAAGAAATGAGAAGGAAATTAGGATGCCAGATTAGAAAATATCTGTTTGACACAAAAGAAGATTGTAACAGAAATTACAGAATAAAAATACATTAGAAACAGAGGAAACAAATCACAGAATATCAGATATAAATCCTATCTTATCAGTAATTACATTAAACATAAACAGATTAAACTCTCCAATTAAAAGGCAGAGATTTGTAGAGTGGATTTTTTTTTTCGCTTTAGTTTCACATGGCAGTGTGATTTGCTGCCTTCCTCCCCATCACCTATATCTGGCATTTCTCCCCATGCTCTCTCTCCCCAACTCCCC
>PVKP010032497.1:0-16750 GCA_004027715.1 Plecturocebus donacophilus | reverse complement strand
TCAGGAGGCTGAGGCAGGAGAATCACTTGAACCCGGGAGGCGGAGGTTGCAGTGAGCTGAGGTTGCACCACTGCACTCCAGCCTGGGCAACAGAGTGAGACTCCATCTCAAAAAAAAAAAAAAAACAGAAAGTAAAGCCAGCAGTATTTCCTGCTGGATTAGCTATAAGTGGTGACAGAAAGAGAACAGATGGGATGAACTTTAAGATAATGATCCAAGGTATGTATGTGATACTTTAGCATGGAGAGTTGTCACTCATGGGGCTCAGTGACAGGTTTTAATAAGCAGCACTTTCTCCTTTCAAAGGTGAAAAGTACGGTAAGAACTGGTACACTGATACTTATGCCACTCATGAGGAAGTTGATTCTGTATATTTGTTATTTATTGAACTAACTTCTTCCTATCCAAACTTGGGATTTTCACATTTAGAGCAGAGTCAGCGACTGTGGCCCACAAGCCACACCGAGCTCGCTTGTTTTGGTAAGTGCAGTGTTACGGAAGCACAGCGTGCACACTGGTTCATCTCCTCTGATGCCTCTTTCCCACTACAGCAGCAGAATTGAGTCATTGCAGCAGCGACCATATGGTCTACAAAGCCTAGAATGCCATCTGGCCATTTTGCAGAAAAAGTTGCCCGCTTCTCCACACACCTTCTGTGAAACAATCCGATTCTTCTTTGATGGCATTTTTCTCCCTTTTCATTTCTTACCCTCCTGACACTTCAGTCCAGATTCTGGAAACATAACTTGTATTTATATCTGCGGGGGTGTGTGTGTGTGTGTGTGTGTGTGTGTGTGTGTGTGTGTGTGTGTGTGTGTCACGACCAACCTCAATTTATGTGTCCCCATTCTTACCAAAGGAGAAAGCTTATATATTTTCAAGATATATTATTTTATGCTTTTACATTCCATGACATTCTTCTATTTGACATGGCACCTGTTTTCAGCATGCGTGTGTCCTGTTTTGACACACAGACCTGCTAAGGACAGGTATACATGTCTGATTGAATATGTGTTTAATATGATCTCATGTGTCTGACGAGTTTTTCTAAATATTCATGCAGGAATTTGCAAATATATATATACACACAAACTTTGAAAAGTTTCCTTTAATTGTTTCATTGCTTAGATATTTGTTTTTTAATATATTTTGTGAGATTGTTTTTACATGTCAATTAAGTGCTTATATTTTAATTACTAATAATAAAACTAATAATTATAATTAAAGTATAAAGGTTCAGTTTGATAGCTTTCTTGGCTAGCACCTGGATAGTTTTTTGTTGTTGTTGTTTTATTTTGCATTTTTATCTTTATTTTTTGAGGCAGGGTCTCACTCTGTCCCGGGCTAGAGTGCAGTGGTGCAATCTCAGCTCACTGCAGCCTCAACCTCCTGGCTCAAGTGATTCTCCCACTTCAGCCCCACAAGCAGCTGGGACTATGGATGCACGCCACCCCACCTGTGTTTCACCATGTTGCCCAGGCTAGTCTCAAATGTCTGAGCTCAAGTGGTCTGTCTGCCTTCACCTCCCAAAGTGCTAGGGTCACAGGCGTGAGCCATTGCACCTGGCCTTTTTTTTTTTTTCAAATGGAGATGGGGTCTCGCTATATTGCTGAGGCCAGTCTCAAACTCCTGGGCTCAAGCAGTCCTTCCTCCTCAGCCTCACAAAGTGCTGGAATTACAGGCAAGTTGTTAGTTGTATATACTATTGAAATTCATGAATTAAAAAGAATTAGATGAACTATGGTTTGAATCATGGAATAGTTTAGGAGAAATGACAATTTAACTCTTTTCCATAGAGTAGATTTAAATAGGTATGTGGGAGTACAGAAGTGAGTTAATAAAGCTACATTTAGATTATACAATATTTTAAGAAGTCATCATATTACATGAGAAAGTTATTACTTGGGCTGAGAAATTGACAGTTCATTGAAGAAATCATAATTTTTGAAGTCTCTTTGACATGACAGAGTCTTAGCCAGGCATGGTAGCACACGCCTGTAGGCCTAGCTTCTTGAGAGGCTGAGAGGAGAGGGTCACTTGAGCCCAGGAGTTCAAGGTTACAGCGAGCTATGATTATTGCACCACTGCACTCCAGCCTGGATGACGGAGTCAGACACTCTTTCTAAGGAAAAAACAAAGAAGAAAGAAATGACAGTCTTATATTTTCCTGTTTGTAGGTGAGGCCATAAGATTGTTTCTGGCATTTTCCCCCATTACATACACACACACACACACACACACACACACACACACACACACACATTATATATATATGTATATATAAAATATATAAAAGAGGAAGTTGATTATGTATTTTTATTAATTATCAAACTGATTTCTTCCTATCCAAACTTGGGATTTTCACATTTGGGCCAGCGCAGCGTTCAGCTCTAAGGCCCCATCCTTCTAGGAGCACAGCTGGCCTTCGCTTCCTATCTTAGTCCGTTCAATCCAAATCAAATGCCACCAAGGTTGCTTTTTCTTCATTATATTCTGATAGGCCTTTTGTAAAAAGAAGTCTTTTTTTCTTTTTTTTAAAGATGGGATTTCACCATGTTGGTCAGGCTGGTCTTGAACTCCCGACCTCAGGTGATCCGCCTGCCTTGGCCTCCAAAGTGCTCGGATTACAGGTGTGAGCCACCACGCCCGGCCAAAAGAAGTCTTTTTTGTTTGTAACATATATATAAGATATGTATATATATAAGAACATGAAATTAAATGATGAAAATATCCATACATATGGGGTGTGTGTGTGTGTGTTTTGTCTGAAAGATTTTTAAAGTCTGCACTATTTTTTTGTAACAGCATTATATATAATTCACATACCATACAATTTATCTATATAAAGTGTAGAATTCAGTGATTTTTAGTATATTCAGAGTTGTACAGCCATCACCACAATCAACTTTTAAACATTTACATCACACCAGACCAGACATGGTGGCTCACACCTGTAACCCCAGCACTTTGTGAGGCCCAGGGGAGCAGATTGCTTGAACCCAGGAGTTTGAGACCAACTTGGGCAACATGGTAAAACCCCATCTCTACAACACACACACAAAATTAGCCGGGCATGGTAGGGCACACCTGTAGTCCCAGCTATCTGGGAGGCTGAGGTGAGAGGATCACCAGAGCCCAGAGGTTAAGGCTGCAGTGAGCCGTGATCACACCACTACATTCCAGCCTGGGCCACAGAGCGAGGCCATGTCTCAAAAAAAAAAAAAAAATGTGCGTGCACGCACACACACATACACACACACACACACACAGAGAGAGAGAGAGAGAGACATATATATCACTCCAAAAAGGAACCCCATGTCCCTTACTTATGATGACTCAATCTCTATGTTCTCCCCAACTCAAAGCAAGCACTAACCTACTTCCTGTCTTCCTGGATTTGCCTAGTCTCAATGTTTCAGATAAATGGAATCATACAGTATGTAGCCTTTGATGACTGGCTTCCTTCACTATGCTGTGTTCAAGGTTCATGGTGTTGTCACATAAATGGGTACTTCATTCCTTTTTATGGCCAAATAATTTCCCATTGTATATGCACAACAAATTTTATCATTCATCCATTGATGGAATTTCAGTTGTTTCTGTTTTATGGCTTTTATAAATAGTGCTGCCATGGATATTTGAATTTAAGTTTTTGTATAGCCATATGTTTTCATTTCTCTTGGGTCTGTACCTAGGAGTAGAATTACTAGGTCAAATGCTGACTGTTTAACTTTCTGAGGAAGCACCAGACAGTGAGCCCTGCGCTTTTGCTGCTGGTGATGCGCTGAGAGCTGTTTAATGAGGTGTCAGAGCATGCCTGAAACTCCAGATTAAGGGTGACTCATCTTCTCAAACTGACAGATTTCTTTGTTTTGGAAGGAAAGCTGAGTAATTTAATGGGCAAGTGATTTTGGATATTAATGTTTATTAAAATAATTATATCTAATAGAATGCTAAATTTTATATCATATTTTAGGTAAAAGACTTCACAGATCTTTGAGCTTGAATTCCTGGAGTTATAATTGCCTGTGGTCATAAATGGAAAGTTTGAGAAATAAAATTAAAAATAATATTAAGTGTCATTTTGTTGTTCTTTAATAAGAACATGAAATATTGGAGAAAGGGTGAAAAGATGTTAATAGAAAATATTTTTAAAAATACAAATAAAAAGAACATGAAATTAAATCATGAAAATATGCATTTCCCTTAGCAGGCAAATAATACGTATCCATACTCGTCACTTTAAAGATTCCATAGTTAATTACTTTAACTCAACAGTAACCATGTTCTGATTATTGATTTGCAAATTATTCTGAATAGGAATTTAGAAATTGAACTTTCGCTTTTTTTCCCCCCAGGTGCAGTACAAAAGGTTTCTAAAAAATTAGAAATGCATGTTTATAGCAAGCGGTTGGAGATCATGCTTCAGTAAGTTTTTCACACATTATTTCTCAACAAGGTAGTGACAGTGGGCTGGAAGGAGCCCAGGATTCAGCTCTGGCTCCTGCAGGGACTGGGGTGTGGCTCAGGCCAGGCCCCTGCGCTGCTCTGAGGCCTGCTTCTCTATCAGGAAAGAGAGGGGTGGCACCGTTCCCTTCCAGCTCCGTACTCTAGGTAGTTCCAAGCACCTGTGACCTGCTGGTCAGCCGTTTGTGTTTTAGTTAATACAGTGCCTCGGGACACTGGCACAGGGCGGGCCTGATCAGCAAGGGTGAAAACATTCTCACAAGCAGAAGTACGAAAAGCTTAGCCAAATGTGACTCTATCTTCAAGAATTATTTTCTGTAGCTACTTGTTAAATGTGAATTCTTTGTAAAATGGTTCTCTTCTAGACTCTTCTTAATCTGTAAGCTATGAATTACCTTTAGACTAAGTATTTCTCTTTATTTGGTTTTATTTTGGGAGATAGGGTCTTGCTCCATTGCCCAGACTGAAATATAATAGTGTGATCTTGGCTCACTGCAGCCTCGACTCCCAGACTCAAGCAATCCGTCTCAGGACCCAAGTAGCTGGGGTCACAGGCTCACACCACCATGCCCAGCTAATTTTATTTTTTTTTGTAGAGACAGGGTCTCCCTATGTTGCCCAGGCTGGTCTCAAATTTCTGGACTCAAGGGACTCTCCTGCCTTGGCCTCCCAAAATCCTGAAATTACAGATGTTAACCCCTGCCCCATTAGACATTTTAACAAAGTAAGGTATTCTGCTAGTTTAGAAGGCTTGTATGCTAACATTTCTGTTCTTTCCTTCCTGTCCCCAAAATTCTACACTAAACTTTTTTTTTTTTTAATCGTAGGACATCTCACGTACAATACACTAACCTTTTTTAAAACAGCCATTTAGTGGCTTAAAAAAAAAGATGATAGGCTTTAAATGATGACTTTCCTTATAGAAGTTGTCACACGTCTTCAAAGACACCACTCCTCCCACCTCCCCTCTCCTCACCTCCACAAACACACTGGTACTATTTAACTCTTAGGAACCTGGAGTATGAGACAGACCTTCCCTTCGGCCCAGGAATGTAAGGTTCTAATGTCCTTAAACTTAAAAATGCAGCTGTTTTCCCAGTTGTTTAAATACTTAGGATTAGATAGGAATAAATGTATTGGTTTCTTTAGACAAGCCAACAGTGGATCACATGAAAATGAAACCTTTTTTTCTATCCTTTTGAATACATTTCTGTATTTAAAATGTAATCTTTTTGGCTGGGTATGGTGGCTCACACCTGTAATCCCAACACTTCAGGAGGCCGAGGTGGGCAGATCACTTGAGGTCAGGAATTCAAGACCAGCCTGGCTAACATGGCAAAATGCCATCTCTACTAAAAACAAAAATGAGCCAGGTGTGGTGGCACATGCCTGTAATCCCAGCTACTCGGGAGGCTGAGGCTGGAGAATTGCTTGAACCGGGAGGCGGAGGTTGCAACGTGCTGAGATCATGACACTGCACTCCAGCCTGCTGACAGAGCAAGACTCCATCTCTAGATAGATAGTAGATAGATCAATCAATGGATCGATCTTTTTCCTTTGTGTTAGTGTCCCGGCTAAGTTTATTCACACATTTGATGAATAGTAACTGCCTGAAGATGCAAGCAGTTGATTCCCACCTCCCCTTCCCCAGCTTAATATGCTCTTGTCAGTGCTTAACTGTCCTAGGCTGACCGAGGTCCGTGTGCTGTTTAGGTTCACTGACTGCCTTTCTTACCTGCACTCAGCCTGCTGGTGGGGCTGCTATTTCCTGACACCTCTGTACCAGTGAGGACAATGTTGAAATTAATGATCAAACCTTCTCCTCCATGACAGAGGCAATGTCTTAGTGCCTTCTGTATCCCAGCTCCTAGCACAGCCCCTGCCACATAGAAGATGCTCAGTAAAAGTAGGAGTGGGCAGCTAGTGGGCTTGTGAGCCATTTTAACCTAGATCCTGGATTTGAATGTCAGCTCAGCTGTTTACCAGCCACGAGGCTTTAAGCAAATCACTTAACTTCTGTGTCTTATTTTCTTCACATGTAAAAGGGGATCCTTACCAAAATGATTATAGGTTAAGATAATGTATATAAACCACCTAACAAGATGCCTGCTGAGTAGATCATTCTTGAATAATAGCTGTGTATTTTCCCTGTTTTATAAACTTAATAAGCTATATGAAGGTAAATAAGAAGGTTGTCTCAAGAGTAAATACAGGCTGAGCACGGTGGCTTATGCCTGTAATCCCAGCACTTTGTGGGGCGGAGGCAGGTGGATCATTTGAGGCTAGGAGTTCAAGACTAGCCTGGCCAACATGGTAAAATCCTGATTCTACTAAAAATACAACAATTAGCTGGCCATGGTGGCACGCACCTGTAACCAGCAACTCAGGAGGCTGAGGCAGGAGAATTACTTGAATGTGGGAGGCAGACGTTGCAGTGAGCTGCCCAGATCACACCATTGCACTCCGGCCTGGGAGACAGAGCAAGACTCCTTCTCAAAAACAAGTAAATACAAGTATTCTGCTTTAGAAATGGGACCTATCTTCAGTTTTATTTTTTTTCCTCAGATATGTAGAGCTGGGCTTTTTCACTAATCCTGCATTTCTGCTTATTTAAGGGACATATTTGGAGAAGACTGCATAAGTGTAAAGGACGACTCTATTCTTAGTGTCACAGTGGATGGGAAAACTGCCAACCTCAACTTGGAGACGCGGGTATGTAGCGTACTCCTACGTTCCCAGACATTGGGGAAGTCAAGCGAAGACAACAATTTTCTGTGCCCTCACACTGAACAGTCTACTTTGGCATTTTGCCATTTCCTTCCAGTGTTTCCAACATTTTTTCACGTTGTTCCTTCTGTATTATGATGTATGAAGTTTTCTGTGTTTCCGGCTCGCTGCATAGTGCAGGGTTCCCACGTGTGTTACTCTGTTGCTGTCCTTTTCCATGACACACCTGCCTCACCTCATCTGTTCTCTAGTTTGGCATCTTTTGACTCTCCCTTTTTTAAAGAAGCTGCTCTTCTATTTGTACCAGCAAGATCAACATGGATTTTCCAAACAATAAGGTTGGAGGGGCCAGGCGCGGTGGCTCCCGCCTGTAATCCCAGCACTTTGGGAGGCCGAGGAGGGCAGATCATCTGAGGTCAGGAGTTTGAGACCAGCCTGACCAACATGGAGAAACTCCATTGCCACTAAAAATACAAAATTAGCCGGCCGTGGTGGCACACGCCTGTAGTCCCAGCTACTCAGGAGGCTGAGGCAGAAGAATCGCTTGAACCCAGGAAGCGGAGGTTGCAATGAGCTGAGATTGTACCATTGCGCTGCAGCCTGGGCAACAAAAGCGAAACTCCGTCTCAAAAAAAAAAAAAATTTTTTTTCCTCTTGGGTCTCCAAAGTCCATTGTGTCACTCTTAGGCCTTTGCATCCTCATAGCTTAGCTCCCACTTATGAGTGAGAACATACGATGTTTGGTTTCCATGAGGGAGTACACATTTAAAGTGCTATATCATGGTTAGCTACTGGCACAGATTAAAGAGAGTGATGTGACCCAGTGATGGTGAGAGAATAGGGAATGGTTATTTTCAGGTGCTATGGGAGGGATTGGGAGAGAGAGTATAAATTAGGCAGCACATTCATTGTTTCTGAAAAGCAGTGTGGTGGTGTGCATCAAAAGCTTTAAAAAGTAGGTCCCGTGGTGGTACACCTGTAATTCCAGCTATTTCAGATGCTGAGGTGGGAGGATCACTTGAGCCCAGGGGTTTAGGCCGCAGTGAGCTATGATCACACACTGTGCTCCAGCCTGGGCAACAGAGCAAGACTCTGTCTCTGGAGGAAAAAAAAAAAGTAAGGAGGGAAAAAAAAAAAATTTCTCTACAATTCCATTTACTGAATTTAATCGAATATAACAATTAGACAAGTGAGCAAAGTTCATATAAAAGGATGTCTATTTTAGCGTTTCAAAAATTGGCAAGAAATGTAAATATCCAAGAGTAGGGGACGAAATAACTGAATATACCCGGTATATCCTTATACTTGGAATAATATATCTATTTAGTTACCAAGAATGATGGTACAGTCAGGCCAGAGAAAGAAAGAAAAGGCATCCAAACTAGAAAGGAGGAAGTCACATCATTCTTGTTTGCTGATAATATGATCTTATATCTAGAAAAACCTAAAGACACCACCCCAAAAACTCTTATATTTGATTAATGAATTCAGTAATGATTAAAAAATCAATGTACAAAAATCAGTAGCATTTCAATACACCAGTGACAAACCAGCTGAGAAATCAAGAAGGCAGTCCCACTTACAGTCGCTACAAGAAAACAAAAACCAAACCCAGGAATGAATGTAACCCAGGAGGTGAACAATCTCTGCAAAGAAAACTAAAAAACATGGATGAAAGAAATTATGGATGCCACATGCAAACAGAAAAGTCTCCCATGCTCATGGCTCAGGAGAATTAATATGAAAATGACCATACTGCACAAAGCAATCTACAGATTCAGTGCAATTCCTATCAAAATAACAATGTCCTTTTTTATACAATTAGAAAAAAAAATCCTAAAATTCATATGGAACCAAAAAGAGCCAAAAAAAAAAAAAAAAAAAAGGATAGCCACAGCAGTCCTGAGCAGTAAGAACAAAGCTGGAGGCGTCACATGACCTGACGGCAGATTATACTTACAAAGCAAGAGTAAGCAAACAGCATGGAACTGGTGTAAAAATACACACACACACCAGTGCAACATAATAGAGAACACAGAAATAAAGCCAAATATGTATAGCCAACTGACCTTTGACAAAGCTGATAACTCTCTTCAATTAAATGGGGCTAGAAAATTGCATTGCCACATGTAGATGAAACTGGATCACTGTATACAGAAATCATCTCAAGATGGATTAAAGACTTAAACATAAAACCCAAAACTATAAAAGTACTAGAAGAAAACCAAAGGAAAACTCTTTGGGACATTGGTCTAGGCAAAGACCTCAAAAGCACAGGCAACAAAAAGAGACAAATGAGACTTAAAAGTTTCTGCACAGCAAAAGAAGTCATCAACACAGGCCGGGCACAGTGGCTCACACCTGTAATCCCAGCACTTTAGGAGGCCAAGGCCAGTGGATCACTTGGGGTCAAGAGTTCGAGACCAGCCTTGCCAACATGGTGAAACCCCATCTCTACTAAAAATGCAAACATTAGCTGGGCATGGTGGCATGTGCCTGTAGTCCCAGCTACACAGGAGGCTCAGGCAGGAGAATCACTTGAATCCAGGAGGCAGAGGTTACAGCAAGCCAGGATTGCGCCACTGCACTACAGCCTTATGGAAAAGAGTGAAACACCATTTCAAAAAAAAAAAACACAGGGACAAGCCATCCATTGAATGAGACAAAATGTTTACAAACTGTGCGTCTTACAGGAGACTAATATTCAGAATATATAAGGAACTCAACAGCAACAACAAAACCACAAATAATCCCATTACGAATTGGGCAAAAGGCCTGGCAGTGAGTGGGCTAACACCTGCAATTCCATTACTTTGGGAGGCCAAGGCGGGTGGATCACCCAAAGTCAGGAGTTCAAGACCAGCCTGGCCAACATGGTGAAACCCTGTCTCTAAAAAAGACAAAAATTAGCTGGTATGGTGGTGCACACCTGTACTCCCAGCTTCTCGGGAGGCTGAGGCAGGAGAATTTCTTGAACCCAAGACAGGTTGCAGTGAGCCGAGATCATGCCACTGCACTCCAGACTGGGTGACAGAGAAAAACTCCGTCTCAAACATAAAAAAAAGTGGGCAAAAGCCATGAATAAACATTTTTCAAAAGAAGATGTACAAGCTGGGTATGATGGCTCATGCATGTAGTCCCACCACTTTAGGAGGCTGAGGCAGAAGGCTCACTTGAGCCCAGGAGTTCAAGACCAGCCGGGCAACATAGTAAGACTTCATCTCTACAAAAAAAGAAAAAAATGAGTCACGGTGGCATGTGCCTGTAATCCCAGCTACTTGGGAGGCTTAGGAGGTTGAGCCCAGGAGGTTGAGGCTGCATGCAGTGAGCTGAGATTACACCGCTGCACTCCAGCTGGGGCAACACAGTAAGACCCCGTCTCAAAAAAAAATAATAAAGAAGACATACAAATGGCCAACATGTATATGAAGAAATGTTCACATCACTAATGTTCAGAGAAATACAAATGAAAACCAGTGAGATGCCATCTTACCCCAAAGTGGCTATTACTAAAGAAACAAAAAACAACATGTTGATAAGCAGGGAAAGGGAGCCTTACACACTGCTGCTGGGATTGTGAATTCCTACAACCTGTATGGAAAACAGGATGCAGATTTCTCAAAAAAACAAAAATAGAACTACCATATGACACCGCAGTCCTACTACTGGATACCCATCCAAAGGATAAATCAATATATCAAAAAGATACCTGTGGCCATGCACAGTGGCTCACACCTGTAATCCCAGCACTTTGTGAGGTTGAGGTGGGCAGATCACCTGAGGTCAGGAGTTCAAGACAAGCCTGGCCAATGTAGTAAATCCATCTCTACTAAAAATACAAAAAATTAGCTGGACGTGGTGGTGCGTGTCTGTAATCTCAGCCACTCAGGAGGCTGAGGCAGGAGAATTGCTTGAACTCGGGAGGCAGAGTTTGCAGTGAGCCAAGATTGCGCCATTGCACCCAGCCCTGGCCACAGCAAGACTCTGTCTCAAAAAAAAAAAAAAAAAGTAGAGGCCAGATGCAGTGAGTTATGCCTGTAATGTCAACACTTTTGGAGGCCGAGGTGGGCAGATCATCTGAGGTCAAGAGTTTGGGACGAGCCTAGCCAACATGGTGAAACCCCATTTCTACTAAAAATACAAAAATTAGCTGGGCATGGTGGTGCACCTGTAGTCCCAGCTACTCGGGAGGCTAAGGCAGGAGAACCCGGGAGGCAGAGGTCGCATTGAGCCAAGATCACATCACTGCTGTCTCATAAAAATGAAGTAACAGCCGGGCGTGGTGTCTTCTGCCTGTAATCCCAGCACTTTGGGAGGCCGAAGCGGGCAGATCATGAGGTCACAAGTTCGAGACCAGCCTGGCCAACATGGTGAAACCGCCTCTCTACTAAAAATGCAAAAATTAGCCAGGTGTGATGGTGCACACCTGTAATCCCAGCTACTCAGGAGGCCGAGGCAGGAGAATCGCTTGAACTTGGGAGGCAGAGGTTGCAGTGAACCAAGATCACACCATTGCACGCCAGCCTGGGCAACAGGGTAAGACTCCGTCTCAAAAAAAAGTAACTAGATTATTGGTGAGTTTAATGCAAATTTAATACCAAATGTTGAGTAGATGGCCACATCCATTCCTTGCCAAGTAATTTGTGTGGCACAGACGAACTTCCCTGGAGTATCATTTACTGGATCAAAATGTGGGCTTTAATGTAGATAGAGTTTACTAGACTTTTCCCCACTCTTTCCCCCTCTGCCTCAGATCATCACCAATTCGGTCCATCATGGTGCTGTCAGGAAGCAGTGCCCCCAGCTGCATGCCCACAAGTGTGTAGGGCAGCCGTTCTGTTTCAGGGTAATCAGTTCCACCGTTACCTCTGCCCACACAGATGATTGTTCTTTTTTTGAGACTGGGTCTCGCTGTGCCGCCCAGGCTAGAGTGCAGTGGTGCAGTCAGCTCGCTGCAGCCTCAACCTCTCAAGCTCAGTGATCCTTCCTTCAGTATCTGGGACCACAGGCACATGCCACCACACCTGGCTAATTCTTATGAAATGATTGTTTTTTAAAGAGCATTCATTTATCTTCCATATAATCATTATAGACAATTCTAATAATTCTTATTTATGCCTTCATTTTCAGACTGTAGAATGTGAAGAAGGAAGTGAAGATGATGAATCCCTCCGAGAAATGGTGGAACTCGCTGCACAGAGACTCTATGAGGCCCTGACACCAGTTCACTGAGAACCCATGACTGTATATGTTAAAACTTTAAAAAACATACTTGACTCTACTTCTGTTACTAAAAATAAAATGCATTAGTTTCTCTGAGGGAGCCTGTTTACTTTTGATGTCAAATGACCTTTATTGCAACAGCCTGAATACTGCTAAATTGCCAACTAATTTGTCCATTATTCTAGAACTAACTACTAAACTGCCCATTATTTTTGAATTTATAGATTCTTCTTCCAGGCCTATGTGCAGCTCCCCTTGAAACCATCCAAATCTGCTGACAGCAACCGCTACTGGCTACCCCTTTCCCTGGGGTAACCAATTTTTCATAAGGATGCCAAGTTGCACTTGAATGTTTTGTCTTGATCTCTACTGCTGCTGTTCAAGTCCAAGCCTACTCTTCCCCTCTGAATTCCGGCAGCAACCTCCATCTTCTCCCCTGCAGCGGATTCCTGGAACAGACCTGGCTTCAAGCCTTTGCTGCTTGAAGACCTTAATGAAGGCCTTGTGATAAGGGTGAGGTGCAGCCACCCTTGCTTGCTCTAGCAGGTGCTCTCAATCTGGGCTGCCCGTGGGAATCACGTGGGGTGCATTACAAGTACACCTGTATCCAAGTCCTGCTACCAGGAGGTGAGCTAATTGGGCTGTAGTGCGGGCCCTCGGTTGGATCTTGTTTGTAAAGATCGCCCAGGTGTTCCAAGCTATTAGGTCATGCTCTGCGCCCATCACTCGCCCCAGGGAACAGGATCCGCCTCTGCGCCGGCTCCCTAGGCCCTTCTATTATTCATCTACAGCTCTGTGGTTTCAAGGGGTTCTTCCCACTCGTTTTTAGCTTGGCCGCTGCACTTCATTGCACAGCTGAGGTAAGAACGTTGCATTGCAACCACGTTTTATTTAACAGATGAATCCCTTGGAAATAAGTCGTGCTCCGTGTCCGCGCATCCACCCAACGGCAGGGAAAAGAGAAGCAGCTGGCTGGGCGCTTGGAACGTGCAGCTGCTTTCCCTCGTTATTCGCAGAACCACGAGGTACAGCAGGGTTTCCGCAGCGCCTGCGTCCTGCGTGTTACGGGCCCTCCAGAGTGACGCCCAGCGCAGGAGGCCGCGCGCGCACCCCACGACCTCTTCCAGGGGGATTGGAGCATCCTGGGGGCCATTGGAACAGCCCCATACCCCACTGAGGGCCAGCAGCGCTTCCCGCCGTGCGTCCTGCGGTCACACGCCTGCCCTTTGCCGAACGCACCTGCGCCAGCCCAGCGCGGGGTGGGCTTAGGGCGGCCCCACCAACCGCTTTCCTTCCGGGACCCCCACGCGGAGAGGCGCGGGCTCCGGGCGCCCTGGGGGCAGTCTCGCTGTGGGTGAACGATCGCGGAGGCCGAGCTTCTGGCAGACTCCAAGGGGGCATGGGCGTCGCGCCAGCCTAGGCGCCCGACCAGCCAGGCTCCAGCAACCCACGGGCGGCCACTGCGCAGGCGCCTCACCGGGCTGGCGGCCCCGCCCCGGCCTGCGGTTCCATGGCGCTGTGCGAGGCCGCGGGCTGCGGAAGCGCCCTGCTCTGGCCTCGCGTGTTGCTCTTCGGGGACTCCATCACCCAGGTACCGCCACCCGGACGCTCAGCCTCCCACCCTGGCCTCCCGGCGGGGTTGCTGCCCAAGCGGCCAGGGCTCCTCGCCGTCCTCTGCGGCCCAGGAAACGGCTGGGGCGGAAGCCTGGCGACGCCCGTGGCGACCCTGGAGGGCGGCGGGTCCCCCAGTGGCGGCGCCTGGCGAGCCTGCGGTATCCCGGAGGCCAAGACGGTCCCTGCGAGAGCCCGGGCTTCTGGCACAGACGCGAGGTGACTCGGCCGCGCTGCTCGCCCCGCGCCGCCTCCCACCCAGGTCGACATGTGCGGTCGTCCCCTCCGCGCCGTCCTGGGAGGCGGCGGTTCCCATCCGGGTCCAGGCGAGCGGCTCCGGGCGCGCGCGCGTTATGTCCCAGGAGGCCCCGCGGCCGGCTGCAGGCGGAGGCGCGCGAACCCGCTCGCCACACTCCCCGCGGGCACAGGCGGGGCCGTCAGAGGTGGACTTTCCAAGTAAAATGCCTTCAAGAATTAGGTAGAAAAGGACCATCTGTACATCCAAGATCTCCCCTCCCGTGAAGGGAACGGTCTTCTAAATGCACTTCTTCAGGGAGGAAGTGGAAAGTCCACTCGTGTGTGTGTCTTCTCGGGACCTGCTTCACCAGGTTTTTGTGTATATGCCAGTAACGGCAACATTATTTTTAGGCATATGGGGCAGTCAGGGCTTCCCGAATTGCACGGGAATGTGTATGAGAAATGTTCACCCTCGGCTCGGTGACCAGTGAGGCAGCATGGACTTCATTTCGTCACTGGACTTGTAGTTGACTTTATCTCCTGAACTTGGATTTCTGTTTAGCTTTTTTTTTCTTTGAGACGGAGTCTCGCTCTATCACCCAGGCTGGAGTGCACGGGTCTCGGCTCACTGCCACCTCCGCCTTCCGGGTTCAAGCGTTTCTCCTGCCTCGGCCTCCTAAGTAGCTGGGATTATAGACGGGCACCACCACACCGGGCTAATTTTTGTATTTTTAGTAGAGACAAAAATGGGTTTCGCCACGTTGGCCAGGCTGGTGTCGAACTCCTGACCTCAGGTGATCACACGCCTCAGCCTCCCAAAGTGCTGGGATTACAGGCTGTTTAGCTTCCAATTGATAGAGAAAAATCCCTCTCTGCTAAAGTGCTGCCAGGTGTACTTACCTGTAATCCCCAGAATGACCTCCCCAGAGTGAATCAAGGCACAAAAGGCAAGAAGGGAGGGCAGCGAAAACAAAAGGCATTGCGGATCAGAACTGCCCTTGCTGAAATGACCGGTCAGTCATTTGTAGTAATAATGGGCTTTTCTTTCTCCAGTTTTCCTTCCAGCAGGGTGGATGGGGAGCATCGCTGGCTGACAAGCTGGTCAGGTGAGAATGGTTTCCAATACTTGAATGGATGGAGGGAAGATGTCATTATCTTGGGAAGAGAGTGAAGGGTAGTTCTGAACGGAACATTTCTCCTTTGTTAATTTTGCTTGCCTTTCCTAGTGTATAGGAGAAGGAACAGAAAACGTTTAATCTTAACTCAGTCTGACAAATCAGATATTTTAGGGTTGAGCTCTGATGGCTGGCTGGGTAGACTCAAGTAAATGGCCAATGCCTCTTTGCTAGTCAGGGGCACACAGATGCAAGTCTCAGCCGCTGTGATCGCAGAACTTGCAGTTTTACTACTACACCACACTGGCAGGAAGCTGCTTTGTCTTTTTTTTTTTTTTTTGGAAGTGCTGCCGTGACTCAGACAGATTCGCGTTGTCACAATTCCACCACACTTCGTTTTGGTGTTTTGTGGTTTTTGAGACAGGGTCTCTCACCTAGGCTGGAGTGCAGCAGTGTGATCAGGGCTCGCTGCAGCCTCGACTTCTGGGGCTCAAGCCATCATCCCACCTCAGCCTCCTGAGTAGCTGAGACCTACAGGCATGCGCCACCACACCTGGCCCAGCACTTCATTTTAAAGTATTGTAATTTCACTCTGTACAAAGGCTAGTCAGCATTTTGAAATCATTACACACAAAAACACTCAATCTTACTTAGAAATAAGGCTGAGTTTCAGTTGTTCTCCACTTTTTAAACGCTGCCTGAGAACTCTTGAGTAGTATCATAAAAAGCGTCCTCCTGTGCTGCTTTGGAGCCCCCTGCCTGACATGGCCTGTGCTTCTCCACTGGTGCCTCAGCTTCTCTGCTTACTTACACATCTGTAGGAATTTGAACCATACACCAAAATGAACTATGCTGATTTACCAATCGTAAATTGAACCACCAGGATTCATTTTAAGAAAACTTTGTGGACAACTTTAAACATCTACAGAATCAAAGAGTGAAATGAGCCCATCCATGCCCCCTACTATCGATTATTCTAAAGCAAATCCTAGATCATATCATTTTACCAAGACTACGAAAAAAAGAGTCCCTCTTATGTGACTAGTACCATCTGAGGGGTTTTAAATCTGCCTGATGCAATCCTGAACTGGATTCTCCTCACTTTACGTGTGAGGAAGGAGCAGCATGTCCAGGGTCACGCCTAGTCACAGATGGAGCTGGGAAACAAATCCAGGCAACCTGGCATTTCACCTACAGTACTGTGAATCCAACTATTTTTAAGAAGGAAACAAGCCTATAAACGGTTTAAGTTGAAACTGACTAATATATTTATTAAAACTAATCAAAACTAGAAGTCTCAAATATTCCATAGACTATTTAAGTACGTGTTGTTTTTTCTTTTTTTTTTTTTTTTTTTTTTTTTTTTTTTT
>PVKP010032496.1:0-25876 GCA_004027715.1 Plecturocebus donacophilus | reverse complement strand
GAATCCCATTCTCTCTCCCTCTTTCTCTTCCTCTTTCTTTCTCTCTTTCATTCTTTTTTTTATTCTTTCTTTTGCTGTTTCTTTCTTTCTCCTTTTCTCTTTTTCTAAAATCTCTTCCTCTTTCTTTCTCTTTCATTCTTTTTTCTTTCTTTTGCTGTTTCTTTCTTTCTCCTTTTCTCTCTTTTTCTAAAATCTCTTTCTTTTTTTTCTTTCTTTTGCTGTTTCTTTCTTTCTCCTTTTCTCTCTTTTTCTAAAAAAAAAAAAAATAAAAATAAAAATAAAAACCATCATATCTCATGAGACTTATTCACTCTCATGAGTACAGTATGGGAAAGACCTGTCCCCATGATTCAGTTACCTCCCACTGGGTCCCTCTCACAACATGTGGGAATTCAAGATGAGATTTGGGTGGGGACACAGCCAAACTGTATCAGTAGTTGTATTATTTCATTAGTGAAATTCAAGGAGTGAAAGAAGGGAATTGAAGGCAAATTGAGAAAATAGTGAGTTGCCAAGAAATTAAAAGTTGTGGTGATCTTCAAAGGAGTGTTTCGTCAGATTGCCAGGTGGAAGGAAAAATGTTGGTAGTAGAGCTAAAAATTTCACAATTCAATATTTCAAAAGTGAGTCAAATTAGACAATGATGAAGTTTATGCTATAATGACCTGAAAATGAGGAAACAAATTCAAATTGAGATTATTAGAAAGAGGCATAGCTTAGCTTTCACAAATTCAGCTTTTGAAATCAGATAGACTTGTATATATCTCAGCTTCTTTGTTTAGCACCTATGGAAAATAAAAATGGAAAAAAAAACCCTTCTAAGTTTTCTCATCTATAAACAGGAAGTAATATCTATTTATAAGATTCTAGAAAGGATTTGTATTGGGCTGTAATCTAGGTAAAATTGATTTATTATTTATAACTATCATTACTATAGTTGAGTGGTTTGAGGAGCTTTGAGACTAGAGACTTGACTCATAGTTAAGTCTCCTTGGACTTTAGAAGAACCCAAGCTAGAGAGTAAAACAGTGATCTAGCTGCTAAAATCCTCAATAAACACAGAAAACTGTCCTAGAAAAGTAGAAAATGAAGCTAAGATGCTATCAGTTGGGAGCAGAAGGTTCAAAGAAGGAGCTCTTCTTGTAGAAGATACTTGTCAAAGGCCCGGAAGCCACAACCAGGAGCCAGGAGAATGTGAACCTTTCTTCGTGACCCTATGGTCAGGTGGAGCATGACCAGCACAGATACAACTAGTCTTTGGTATAATCAAAAGGTATGACCATCTAAGGAGAGAGGAAAGTGTTAAATGAAGGTGAAAATAAAATGAAATGAAGGCAATAATGGGGATGGGTGTGGCTACGAGTGCTTATCAGGCATTTGGACTCTGCAGTTCATGGAACATAAGAGAGTGAGAGCTTCACATTGAAAGCGTTGTACATAAAGCAAGGCTCAGTTAAGGAAAGGTGATGGAAGGATGTTCCTTGAAAAAGTAAAAGTCACATGTAGATTTATTCCATTGCAAATTCATTATTTGCAACATTTAAAAATATTGTCTAGTCATAATTTTCTTTTTTCCCCATTTCCCCCCCATTCTTCTTAGGCCCTCCCTTACTTTCTACTGCTCCAAAGCGATTTTTTGGAAGAAGGATAAGGAGCACTCTGGTACCTTATATATCACATCTCAGATCCTGAACTGCATTAGTCCAAACAAATCATGATCTGATCATTCTTTGCCGCTGTTGTTTCAATGTGACATCCCAGCCATTTCCCCAGAGTTTTGTCACCATCCTCATCACCCCATCAATTGTGACTTCCTCCTAGCCACTTGTCACTCTGAGTTTTGAACTTGACTTTGAATGCTAAATTTGGAATAAGAGGTATTCCCAAAATACTTTTGAAGGATCACAATTTTAGGTGGCTATTCTTCAAATATTAAACTCCGCTGATTTCAAGTACAGGGCAAGTAACACTAATTACTAAAAAATAGATCAATTCTAATAAATTTTAAGTTGCTATTTTGTACAGCTAAATTAATAGTTACACAAATTCTTGCAAGGCCTATAAATTAGCGTCAGAATCAAAGTTTGCCCTAAAGCAATTCAAAATTGCTTTCCAAGATATCAAGTGAGAATGATAACACTGGAAAATTTATCATATGAGTTAACAATTTGCATCAAATTAGCATTTAGGAAGCAGAACAATGGCTTTAAGACAAAAATTTCAAATTATTTTCATAATTTGTCTTCCCACTTAGCTTTTTTCCTTTTCAGTAAATGACTGGGACTGATAAACATCGCAACCATCATGTCTCCATCAGCCAGCCTTTTCTGTTACTGCAGCAGGGCTTGGGCTTAAAATAGGGCAGCCAGTTCTTCTGGGATCGTTTTGGCCTATATCTGTATGGTCCCAGGGTTATCACCAATGACATTCCACTGTCCCTCCATTTTACTCTAAAAAGGGTCCTAGCTTGGACAGTAGATTATATAGTCATCATGGTCTAAGGTGATTGGCCAAATATACAAGCCACATAGCTCATTATTCTCTGCATTTTTCTCACCCAATTTGAAGTGATGATAAGTAAGTGAAAACTGCTTTGTGCTGATTAACCTAGTAAGACCACATCCACAGATCGTGTCTCTATGGAAGGCACAATGGCTAGGCTTTCCCACATGCTGATCGAAGAACCCATGAACATTTGGGTTACCTGGTTGTTCATCATAGTCACACTGAATTTACAAAGGTTATGTATCCATTGTGAGGTTATGCTCTCATGAAGCATCATTTGAGCTGTGGGCAATAATCAAGAGAATACCAAAGATGGCGTGGAAGGTTCATTTGAATACAAGGTAAAGCTCAGAGCTTCCTTCTGTGAGGCGTTGCCACACATCTTGCTATAGGCTGTACAAAAATAAGGAGAAAACTCTCAAAGTACAAAAGCCCTCAAGCCATCATGTACTGCCTAGATTGGATTCTGACTTGCTAAAGAAAATGGAAATAAAAGTCCAAAGTCAAGAGAGCTTGCAGAAACCAATATTAATCCTATAGTCTTAGACAATTTTACACAAAGGCAAAATGAAAAGGAACCTCAAAAGTTATGCAGAATAATACTCTTCTGTTCAGGAAGGGGTTCAGACAGCTTTTTATTCTGCTTTAAAAAGTATACAGAGAAGGACATTCCACTGTTTTTATCTTGCTAAACTGTTCTAAGGTATAAAAATTTTTACAATCAGAAAAGTTTTGTTTAGACATTCACATAGCTTTTTCAAAGTGCTTTCATATATATCATCACTGATATCGGGTAGACAAAACAAACTGAATTTTTTACTCAAAGTATATGATTAAAACCTATAATAGATCTAGTTACTTTTAAATTTCATGAAATTCAAGTCTCTCACTCTCTAAGCTTCTTTTTTCACATTTAGATCATTTTGGATGACTTTTCAAATCAGATACTTTCCTCAGCTTTCTGCTTTCTTCTGGCAAAATACTCAGAAGCCCTCATCCATATTTTTATCAAGCATTTTAATTCATTATTTTAATTTAATATAATTTCCCATTATAAAAGGTACATATATGCTACTTAGGTTATTTTACCTTTCATATGAAGAAATTTATAAACAGGTTACACTAGTCACAGAGAAAGTCTTGAATTCATGAGTATGCACACAAAATAATATGCAGTTGAAATACTATCAGCATTTTGCTGCTCTCACAACCTACTCCCTTCAGCTTAACTATTTAAAGATGTTGATAGTTTTCAATACAGTTTTAAACTGTTTAAAGCACTCACATTTTTATAAATCTTCTAATTTAACAAATATCCTAAAATTATATGCTTAAAATTTATATAAACCACTAGATATACATAGGTAGTTTAGAATTATTCACATTTACATGTTTATACATATTTATATATTTGGTGTACACATGCAGAATATGATAGCCAAAGAACCTGGATATTATAAAAAGAAAAGTGAGATTTAGCCTATTTTCTACATTTGTGCTTTCTTAAAAATGTCAAAATCAATTGCCACAAAAATACTTCTGTTGATAAACATTAGTCCATATCTTCCAGGATCTGTAAACATAAACTATAGTATCACAAGCATTTGATTTAAAAATTACTATTTTAGAGAAGCTATTTCTTATCTTTAGTGCCTTGCTTTATATTTCTGATGATGTTGGGTAAGCTGTCCTAGCATAGTTCATAGGCTAATGTTGTATTAATCTGCTTTTAGTTCTTTATTTATAGTAGGAGAGGATAATAAATAATAGAGCTAAGAAAGTGAGGAGTGGGAACTATCAACAGCACAGTGTTGGTTGGGAGAGTGATTTATTTCTCATTGTTCGGCATCACTGTTGAAATCTGTCAACCAGCTTGAAGGTCAACTATAAAATGTCAATGCATATGAAATGCAGACCTCATGCAGGAGAACAGTAGAGAATAATCAGAAAACATTCTTTTCCATGGCTGAGATAATGAGGCACTTGCAGAGACATAATAGTTTCACACGATTTCCTTTGACAGCTCCAAGTTCAAGGATAACACTGCTCTCACACTATGGGAATAAGACAAGCTTTGTAATAACTTTAGCCTAGGACTCCATAATAATGGATTAAAACAGTATCAACTTTATTTAGTTGAACAGCATACACTGAGGTTGCACTGTGAATAGAGAGCTTTACACTAGGCTAGAAGCATTTCTTTAAGGAAGAAGTGCAGAAGGGGAAGAAGGAGGGAAGGAAATCAATCAGCAGACAGTGGAGACCAGAGCAAGTCATGAGGGAGGCACTCAACTTAGAGCTGGAGGATTCAGAGAAATTCTCACCCCCAAGTCTCAGACTTTCCTCCTGTTCTGTTCTTTGTTCTGGCTTTTTTCAATCTAAACTTCAAAGAAATCTCCATTTCCTGAATTCTTTCTCTTCCTCTTTTCTTAGGCTTTATAGAAGGTTGGAATCAGGATCAGATCAGGAGCACAAAGATAATTTAAACCTATGTGAAAAAAAATCTGCAATTTCTCCTTGTCACCTGTGAACCATATCCCATAAACAAATTCTAATGGCGTAATTTAATGAGGTTTCCTTTTTAGACTTTTAAATATCCTTTAGCATAAGAGATTTGTTAATTGGGATTACTGTTTCTTTGGGCCTTGTGCCTCAAATTGTGGGTTTAGAATTGATCACCCCAAAGCCATCCTTCTTTTAAATGGAGAATTTGTTAAATATACAACTATATTTAATTTTATTTTTATTTCAGTGTGCTGCTTTTTATATAAACACAAGTCAGAAAAATATTTGTAGACCGTAGGCATTAATTATCTATTTAGGAAATGTATATAACGATGTAATTGGTCACATGAGACAGTACACTAGAATCTGTGGTTACAACACATTAAATCCACTTCCACCCATGGAAATTCACAACACATGAATTGCTCCTGAGGTTGTTCTGGTGGCTTGGTGTGATGGTTAATAGATGTCAACTTGATTTGATTGAGGAATGCCTAGATAGCTGGTAAAGTATTGTTTCTGGGTGTGTCTGTGAGGGTATCGCCAGAGGACACTGACAGATAAGTTGGTGGACTAGAAGAGGAAGACCCACTCTCAATGTGGGTGGGCACCATCCAACTGCTGGCCAACCTGCAAAAACCAGGCAGAAGAAGGTGGGATAAGTTGTTTGCTGAGTTTTCTTGTCCTTTTTCTTTTCCTGTGCTGGAGGCTTGCTTCTGTTCCTCCTGCCTTTGGATATCAGATTCCAACCCTTAAACTCTGGAACCTGGGGCTCTCCAGCCTTCAGCCACAGATCGAAGGCTGCACTGTTGGCTTTCCTGGTTATGAGCCTTTTGGACAAGGTCTGAGCTGCTATTGGCTTCTCTCTTTTCCAGTTTGTAGACAGCCTGTTGTGGGATTTTGCCTTGTAATTGTGTAAGCCAGTTCTCCCTAATAAACTCCCTCTTATGTATACTTATATCTTATTGGTTCTGTCCCTTTGGAGAACTCTAGTAATACACTTGGCTTGATACAAAAAGACAGGAGGGTAGAGCTTCCTATATTAGTGGAACAGGAGATCCTGTCTATGATGGGCTTCTAGAATTCCGGTGGACTCCCCACTGCTTCATTACACTTTATAATTTCGTTATGGAAAGAGACCCTTCAATCTCATGGTAAAAAATCAGGCTTTAAGGCCGGGTGCACTGTGAGGTGTAAACATACTGACATTATAAAAGATACAAGTATTTTGAGATCAGATGTTAGAGTCGAAAACTACTTAGAGGCCATCTAATCCCACTTGCTGTGCAGTGTAGAAATTCTTCATTCCTTCTAGCTGTGGATCATAACTTATTTCCCAGACTCTTTTGAGAATCTGATAAAAAATATAGACCCTTGCCCCAACATATGCATGTACAACATGAAGCATCAGACAAAAATCGTTGAATCCAAATTGTCATTTATTCAGTCATTAAGCAGGTATTTATTGAGCCCTTACTATGTGTGCACCAGGTAGTGTTCTAAACATTTGGAAGACATCAGTGAATTCTTGCCTTCATAGAATTTATAGTCTCTGTTCATACTGCTGGATCCTCTTTGTTTTAAATTTAATGTTTTGAAAATAACTGAGTGTTGGAGAATGCCATTCTTGCCAAGTTGTGAACTGTAAAAGTAAGAGCTGTGTCATGATCTCGTAGGGCTCCTTGCTGGATACAAGAAGCCGTCTGCTCAGTCTAACATACCCTGCCACACTCATTGGTGATCATGCTGTTGAAGTCCAGCATATTTGCACTGAAAAACTCTTCTGTCAGGATTGGTATACTAATGTCTCATAGGGTTATTGTGAGGATTAAATAAGATGCTTTAGATAAAACACTCAGCATACTAATCTCATATGGCCCTAATGCTATCTGGTCATGAAGTCCCTTTAAATATGGACTAGCATATTTGAAATAAAAAAACATGATTCAAGCTAATGAATTCAATAAATAAAAATAAAGGATGGTGTAGAATATGTGTGTGTGTATTTATATTTTTAAAATCTACTTTCCTCTTTTGCCAATATGAGCTAATTTAGAAGTATGTTTCCTCAAGTTTCACATTTACTTATAATTCTGTCCTGTAGGACTTACCTACACTAGATTTTATCTAATTATTTTTATAATATTGAGAACCTCAGTGGGTGAATAAAATCCATTTTGAAATAGGTCGTCCAGACATGTCTTTATAGTCAATTAATTCCTCAGGTGCAATATCTTAACTTTAACAATCTAAGGTTTTCTGTAATTGATCATCAGACATGCCCCATCCTGTTCGTTTCAGAAGCTCAGGTTCTCTAAGTTTGAATGAAAATCTTAGTATTTTAAGAACACTAATGTATTTGGTTATCTCAGGTCCTTCAAGGTAATGAAATAGTTGATAAATTGTTCAATACCCTACCTTTCTCTCATTTCTCTATCATATCATTTCATCTCATTTCTCATATCATATCATCTCATTTCTCTCATATCTCTATCTATAGTTATATAGCCCTTGGCAATAACTAGAACAATTCGTAGGATCTCAGTATTTTCAAACACAGTATAGATTAATTGCCTTTGTTGAAGATTGCCATAGTGATAATTTTTCTTTAATGGCTGTGAAATTTAATAGAGGAATGCAATCTGAAATTGGTAATCGTCTCACACTTGCATAATGTGTGATTTAGGTCCCATATTCTGTTGATGTTTTCCTTCACTTCCAATTCCATCCAATTTCAATTTTCAAGAACCCTTATTCTATTTTAACCTGGAAAATGATCATGATTTTGTAATATAATTTTCTAGACTTACATTTATGTTACTGCTGACAAGCTAAAATGTATTAAACTGTTTAAGTCAATGTAATTTAAAATGAGGACCTCTTTTATCCCCTCTTTGTTTTTTATCTAGTGCTGAGCCTAGCTCATTGGGTGCAACTCTTTAAATTTAATCTATGTCTTGTTATGTATAAATTGTCTCCTAACATCTGCCGTATGCAGTATGGCACCATTCTGAGTAGCTGATAATCCACCCAACACAAAACACCTGACATTGCTTCTCGTTTTGAATGAGCTCAGGCAACCTTCTCAAGAAGTTCATGATTCTTTGGAAATGAATAGCAAGAAACTCATAAGAGGTAAACAAAACATTTTATTAGTCTTGGAAAAGAAAAATACAGAAACACACAATAAAAACTTCTCTAGTATGAATATGTGCAAGTTCACAATCATACAATTAAATTTTGCATTGGCAGACCGTTCAGTGTAGTTACCTGGTCAGCCTGTGTCAGATAGCTTGGTAGCCAGCAGCAGTCTTTTGAAAACACAACCAATAAAAATACTAGCTCTAAGCCCAAGACTAAACTGACACAGAGGTCTTCTCAAACCAAATTATGGTAGAAAACATGAAGGTGAGGTTTTGATAATTCAAAGACTCATCATTACAAAACTGCATGATGATTAGGGCTAAATAGTTACTTTCATTTAAATAAAAATATTCATGCACTGTTATGTCTTATAATCTTATTGTATTGAGAATTGAAATGCCTCTCATGTACATGATGAAGATATATGTAATGGAATAAATTTGTAGGTTATTTTGAGCATTTTGATAGTGCATTTTGTATTATTATTGTCTTTTTCTTATGTGGCAAAAAACACAGAACATAAAATCGACTTTTATCTAATTTTAAGCATACAATAAAGTAGTAACTATGTGTACCTTGTGTAACAGATCTTTAGGACTTTCTCATCTTGCAAAACACAAGTGTACACATTGAATAGCAAATTCCTTTGTCCTGCTTCTACCCAGCCCTTGGTAATCACTATTCTACTTCCTGTTTCTAAGAATTTGACTGCTTTAGATATCTCATATAAGTTAAATCAGGTAGTTGTGTGACTGGCTTATTTCACTTAATGCAATGTCCTTTAGGTTCATCCATGCTGTAGCATGTCATAGAATTTTCTTTCTTTTTAAGGCTGAATAATATTTCATTGTATGTATATATCACATTTTGTTTATTCATGCATCCAATGTTGATAAACATTTAGATTGCTTCCCCTTTTTAGCTATTGTGAATAATACTGCAGTGAACATGGGTAGGCAAATATCTCTTTGAGATCTTGTTTACAATTCCTTTAGATATGTCCCCAGAAGTGATATTGCTGAATAACATTGTAATTCTATTTTTAAGTTTCTGGGGGAACTTCTATGCTGTTTTTAATAGCAGCTACACCACCTTACATTCCTAAAAACAGTGCACGGGGTTATAACAAGAGCCATAAACAACACTTGTTATTTTGTATAGCATAAATGTTATAACCAACACTTGTTATTTTCTGTTTCTTACTTATTTTTATTTTTTACGAGTGCTCATCTTGACTGTTGTGAGGTATTATATCACTGTGGTTTTGATTTAATTTTTCTTGATGACTAGTGATATTCATCATCTTTCATATGCCTGTTGTCTCTTTGTCCATATTCTTTGGAGAAATAATATTCAAGTCATTTGCTCATTTTTAAAAATCAGATTTTATTGTTGTTGTTGTTAAGTTGTACAAACTTTTAATATACTTTAGGTATTAACCCTTTGCCAGTATATGGTTTGCAAATATTTTCTCCCATTTGGTAGTGATATGGTTTGGATCTGTGTGCCCACCCAAATCTCAGGTTGAAATCTAATCCTCAATGCTGGAGGTGGGGCCAGGTGGTAGGTGATTGTGTCATGCGCACACTTTCTCATGGTTAATATCCTTCCCCTTTGTGCTGTCATTGTGACAGTGAACTCTCATGAGATGTGTTCATTTAAAAGTGTGTGCCACATGCTCCCTCTCTCTTCCCTTTGCTTTAGCCATGTAAGTTGAGCCTTCTTCCCCTTCCGCTTCTGCCATAATTTAAAGTTTCCTGAAGCCTCCCCAGAAGCCAAGCAGGTGGCCAGTATCATGCTTTCTGTACAGCCTGTGGCACTATGAGCCAATTACGCTTCTTTTGTTTATAAATTACTCAGTCTCAGGTATTTCTTTATAGCAGTGTGAGAATGGACTAGTACAGAAAATTGGTAGCAAGGAGTGGGCATTGCTGTAAGCATACCTGAAAATGTGGAAGGAACTTTGGAACTGGGTAATGGGCAGAGGTTGGAAAAGTGTGGAGGGCTCTGAAGAAGAAAAGAGGATGAGGGAAAATTAGGTACTTCATAGAGACTTATTAAATTGCTGTGACCAAAATTCTGATAGTGATGTGGACAGTGAAGTCCAGGCTGAAGAGGTCTCAGATGGAAATGAGGAACTTATTGGAAACTGGAGTAAAGGTTACTTTTGCTGTGCTTTATCAAAGAGCTTGGAGGCATTGTGCCCTGCCCTAAGGATCTGTGAAAATTTGAACTTGAGAATGATGATTTAGGGTATATGGAGCAAGAAATTTCTCAGCAGCAAAGTGTTCAAGATGTGACCTGGCTGTTTCTAACAGCCAAGCTAATACACATGAGCGAAGAAATGACCTGAAACTTGAACTTATACTTAAAGGGACGTAGAGCATAATAGTGGAAAATTTGCAGCCTGAGCATGTGATAGGAGAGAAAAACCTTTTAATTTTATTTTTTCATGTGGAGGAATTCAAGCAGGCTGCATAAATTCACATAACTAAAAGAAGTGCAAGTTCTGTTAGCCAAGACAATGGGGAAAAAGCCTGGAAGGCATTTCAGAGACCTTCTTGCAGCCCAGAGGCCTAGGAGGGAAGAGTGGTTTTGTGAGCCAGGCCCAGGGCCCTGCTGCTCTGAGCAGCCTTGGGACACTGCTCCCTGTATCCCAGCTGCTCCAACATCAGCTGTGGCTAATAGGGGCCCAAGTACAGCTTAGTCTGCTGCTTCAGTGGCTGTAAGCTATAAGCCTTGGTGACTTCCATATTATGTTAAACCTGCAGGTGCACAGAATGCAAAAGTAGAGGCTTGGGAACCTCTGCCTAGATTTCAGAAGATGTATGGAAAAACATGGATATTCAGGTAGAAGCCTGATGTAGGGGTAGAGCCCTCATGAACTTCTGCTTGGGCAGTGTGGAGGGGAAATATGGTTTGGGGCCCCCACAGAGAGTCCCCACTGAGGCACTGCATAGTGGAGCTGTGAGAAGAGGGCTACCGTTCTTCAGACCCCAGAATAGTAGTTCCACCGACAGCTTGCATCATGCACCTGGAAAAGCCACGGGCACTTAATGCCAGACCCTGAGAGCAGCTGCAGGGGATGGACCCTGCAAAGCCACAGGGATGGAGCTGCCCAAGGCTTTGGGAATCTACCCCTTTAACCAGTGTGCCCTGGATGTGGGACATGGAGTCAAAAGAGATTATTTTGGAGCTCTAAGACCCTGCTGGATTTAAGAGTTGAATGGGGCCTGTAGCCCCTTTCTTTTGGCCAATTTCTCCCTTTTTGAATGGGGATAATTACCCAATGCCTGTACTCCCATTGTACCTTGGAAGTAACTAACTTGTTTTTGATTTTACAGGCTCATAGGCAGAAGGAACTAGCCTTGTTTCAGATGAGACATTGGACTGTGGACTTTTGAATTAATACTGAATGAGTTAAGACTTTGAGGGACTGTTCATTAAACTTTTAAATATAAGGATAAAATGAGATTTGGGAGGGACCCGGAGTGGAATGATATGGTTTGTATCTGTGTCGCCACCCTAATCTCATGTTGAAATGCAATACCCAGTGCTAGAGGTGGGGCCTGGTGGGAGGTGATTGGATCATGGGTGCAGTTTCTCATGGTTAACAACATCTCCCTTTGTGCTGTTGTTGTGATAGTAAGTTCTAATGATCTGGTTGTTTAAAAGTGTGTGGCACCTCCCACCTTCTCTGTCTTCCTCCTGCTCTGGCCATGTGAGACGAGCCTGTTTCTCTTTTGCCGTCTGCCATGTTTGTAAGTTTCCTGTGGAACCTCGAGCCAATTAAACATCTTTTCTTTATAAATTACCGAGACTCAGGTACTTCTTTATAGTAGTGTGAGAATGAACTAATACAGGTAGATTGCCTTTTCACTGTGTTGATTGTGTCGTTTGTTGTGCAGTTGTCTTTTGAGAAGATACTCTTGCTTGTTTGTGCAGCTGTGGCTTTTCTTATTGAATATATGTTATGTCAATTTTTTGATGATTGATTGTATCCCTGTTTAAAGCTGCTGAGGTTATATAAGATTTTTGCTTGTTCATTGGCCTCAAGATTTGGAACAATTGCCCTTCCTTCAGGCTTCCATGAAATGCCCTGTTGCAAGTTACAATTTATCCCCATGTAAAGTATTTTCTGTTGTCCAGTTGTGAATCACTTCTTTTTTGGCCACAGTGAAGCAGCTCATTGGACATTGTCCTATAGCTGATTCTTTATATTCTCCAGTGCAGATTGATTTTACCTAAAGTACTCGAAAATTATGCATATCTGAGATCTCATTCTTGGTCATTTTGTGCTGTCATTGAATCATAAAGTTGGAAATACTTTTTAAAGCCATAAGTTATGTAAATTCAGAATCTTGTTTTACTTTTTCTGGAAGATGTTTAGTGAATGCTGAATCACTGTCATTAATCACTAAATATAATCTTTGTGGTCAGCCCAAGTATCCTAGCTTGGAACACTCTATCCTTAGTTGCCTTCACGACACATTCCTTTGGGTCTCTGCTCATTTATCATCTTTTCAGAAAAGTGTTTCCTTATCCTTGCCTCACCCAACTTCCAGTCTGGCACTCCTTATAACCCTCACTTTGCATAGTTTTTGACAATAGTTCATTTTCAAAAATATACAGTAGGTTCTCACTTAACATTGTTGATAGGTTCTTGTAAACTGTGACTTTAAGCCAAATCACCTATAACAAAACCAATGTTACCATCAGCTAATTGATATAAACAAGAGCTAAGTTCGTACAGCATATTTCTTGTCACAAAACACCATCAAACTTCTTAATAAAGACCAAAACACTTCTAATATTAAATATTGAAATAAATGTGAGCTATATATACATTTAAGAAAATTTAATCAACACAAGCAAGAAAATTATTTACTGAAGTTTGGTGAATCAGTGATTGATGGCGGTCATAATGGTGGTGGGTTAAATCAAGGAATAAATGTCTGCAAAGTGAAAGTTGGAAGGAGCACCTCCTACTACCTTGTAGTTCAAAAACAAACAATTGCATATAGGGAGGCTTACTGAGTGCCTGCCTCATTTATTTTCATATAGTAGTATGATTATCTTAGACATAAAAAATTGTTTTTGACAATAATTTGTACTCATTTTCTGTCACACTCCAGTTCAGGGTTGCAGGTGGCTAGGTCCCATTCCAGTAGCTCAGATGCAAGACAGGAACCAGCCTTGGACAGTCTGCCAATCCACTGCAGGGTGTGCTCACACACATGCACTCACTATCACTGGGACCATGCAGAAACACTGATTCACCTAATGGGCACAGCTTTAGGGTATGGGAGGAAACTGAAGTACCCAGAGAAAATCCATGCAAACATGGAGAGAATGTACAAACTCTGCATGTACAGTGGCCTTTTCTGGGAATCCATTTTTTTTCTCATTAACTTTATGATAAAATGACATTGAATGAAGCGATACAATTTGAGGGCATGCTGTATATTTATTACCTACTTGTTTATGGCTTGTCAGGTTATATATTGTAATATGTACTACTGTCTATAGTGTTTAAAGTATTTAAAACAACGTCTGTAGTATTTAAGGACAAGGTTATTTCATTTTCTGCTCTATTCCCAACCCTTAGAACTATGTCTGGAGAGTAGTGAACATCCAAACTATACCTATTGATTAAATGAATGAATAATAAAAGAGACTAAGAGCCATACTTTCACTGGAGCCTGTTACCATACTGTGGACCTTTTGGTTCATTCCCTGCTTTGAGAATAAATACCCCAATGGATGGAGGGTACAGAATTTAGTGCTAGCTTCTCAAACTATAGTCTTGATAGAAATTCAGTTTGGGTGTTTTATTACTGAAAAATATGACATATATCTTCTTCAGATTTATCATCTAATTCAAAATATCTTCTTGTTTTGGTAAAGTCCAACAATAAACAGATGTGACTGGCCTTATGGATTAAACTACTTTTTGCCTACTTAGGTGAATGTCATAGTATGTATTTAGGCTAGGATTATAGAGATTTAAGCAAGAAAAAATGGGCTTAAACTGAGTGTAAGAATTTTATTAGTTATAGCAAGCTTTCCTGATTATCATAGTGACTTAAAAACTGCAAACTGCACAGTAACAATTGTTTCCTAATGAGTCCTCAGCATGTGCCAGACATGGTGGGAAGAGGCTTATATCTCACGTAATACTCGTGACAGCCATAAGAAGGAATTCAAATGTGAACTCCCATTCACATCTAACAGATGAGGAGCCAAGGCTCAAAGAATGGTATGAAACTTGTCCATAGCCAAGGTCTGGGACTTGGCAGAGCTGGAATTTACAATCGAATGCTCTTGACTCCAAATTTTGTCTCCCTGACCTCTATGCATTTTCTGTTTATGCTATTACTGAGTGAGAACAAAACCTGTCTACTCTGAAGGAACAAATCAACAAAATAGTTAAATAGAACTGACCTGAAAATATAAAAGAGAATGACTTGTTTTAATTAAAAATCATTCTCCTTTTACAAGTCTTGGCCTATACAGACTGCTAACTCTGTCTTTTATGTTTCTCATAACCTTCTCACTTTCTCTCTGTGCTGTTTACTATGGCTGCCTGAGACACTGTCAGAAAGCAGTCTCCTCAAAAACCAGAAGACACTGTATACTGAGCAGATGACATTAATAGAAGTGGAGAAAAGGGCAATTTGTCTAAGTTTCAAATTCATGATAATAGACTGATTCTACTGATGGAAAAGTTTACCTTAAACCTCTCCTTTCCCCATCCCACTTTTCTCACAAAAATAGCATCCCTCACTCCAGACTTTCCTAAGTATTCTATAAAAAAAGATAGTCTATTTGAAACTCAGACTTGAAGATAGTGCTTACAAATAAATAAACAAAAGAGAGGTTATGAACTTGATCCATTAGTGGCCAATCAGGGGTTTTCATCCATGAACTTGCTCTGAAGTAGGCCATTGGTATTTTAAGTGCTTTTTGATGATGGAAAATAAATTACTAATAGGAGACATTAATATGGAAAAATGTTGTCAGTGAAAACACAAGTCATGAATTTAGTTGCTCAATCTGATTTTAACAGAAGCTAAAATCAAACATACATTTAAAGATACTTCAATATTTTTAAAATTTATATATATATATATATATATATATATATATTCTGTTGTTAATTAAGAAGACAAAATTGCTGAGAATGAGCTGCAATGTGTGCTGAGGACTTTTTTTCCCCTGAGAAACGGATGTCCTCTGTAACCCTGTATGTCTGTAATCTATCCAGGGGGCTGAAATACTTTTCCATGGAAGAATTTGCAGGGGGAAAATTATAAAATGTTTGTTCTAAATCTCAGTTCAGAGCAGTATCTGATAAAAAGATGAACAGGCTGGCAAGTAAGATAGGATATCTTAGAATCACGAAGAGTTTATTTATAGCTAATACTAAAAAGTGTCTCTACAGCTTGACCTGTCAGGAAGGAAAAAGTCCTAGACAACTATCTTTGATGAAAAGCGTTGCTGGTATTAATAATTTGGATTTACTCTCTTATTCCGTATTTCAATGTACTATCTTTGTATAGAAACTTTTACATGTATTCTGAAATTAATACCTTTGTTTATGAGATAGAATAGAAGCTATTTAAAAAATTAAGGTAGACTCTCTTTTATATGTTGATGTCTGCATATTTACTAACTTTCTCATAAATTATCTTAACTAGTTGTATTGGTTTCCTATTACTGTTGCAAGAATTAACACAAACTTAGAGGCTCAAAATAGACACAAATGCTGTTGTGTCTGTTACAACACTGAAGGTCAGAAGTTCGACATATCAGGGCTGAATCCTTCCTGGAGGTGTTAGGGGAGAATCTGGCTCCTTGTCTTTTCCAGCCTGTATTTCTTGACTAGTGGGTGCTTCCTCCATCTTCAAAGCAGCAGTGTAACCTCTTTCATTCTCTCTCTCTGCTTCCATTGTCATATTGCCTTTTCTGGCACAACTGCTAACCTCGTATACGACCTTATGATTATATTTGACTCACTCAGATAATTATCCTCATCCCAAGATTCTTAATTTTACACATCTGCAAAGTCCCTTTTGCCCTGTAAATGAACATATTTACATGTTCTCAGGATTAGGACATAGACATCTTTGAGGGACTGTTATTCTGTCTCTCACACTAGCTAAGCTGCTGGATATAGATAACTTCTAAATCCCATTCCAGCTGAGTCTAAACAGGACAAAATGGTTTTCAATTTTACTACACAATTAATAAGAAATATATGAATGAATTCTCACTGTAAAATATGCAAATATTATGATAAAATCAAGTCTTACTTCACCATCATATTTAATTTCCAGTTCCTTCCCTCAAGTAACCATGATTATCAATGAGCAACTTGTATGCTAGTAGGACTTTTTACATATTTGCATACATATTGCTGTTTAAACATGGTACATATAATTGATTTTTTGAAAGTATAAATGAGATGCTGTACATTTTTATGTTCAAGCAACTTTTTCTCACAACGTATTGGAAGTTCATAGAATGAATATAGTATTAATTACCATTTCTCTGTTGATGTTTTTCTTATTTTTTAAAAATAAGCACTTTTAATTCATGCTGCAATACTTATGTATGCCTCTTTGCAGACTTGTTTGAGTAGTTCTTTAGAGAAAATCTCTAAGACTGGAAGTGATGAGGCCCAGGATACATGTTTTGAATAATTTTTCAAATGCCACAAAATGTCTCTCCGAAGTAGCTGCAGATTGGTAGCAATTTTGGGGAGTTTCTTGGCTTCCTGAGGCTCAACAGCATTGGATATTATAATGCTTTTTTACATTTTCCTAATCAAATTGTGTTTAAAAATGACATCTCGGCTGGGCATAGGTGACTCAGGCCTGTAATCCCAACACTTTGGGAGGCCAAGGCGGGCGGGTGGATCACGAGGTCAAGAAATCGAGACCATTCTGGCCAACATGGTGAAACCCTGTCTCTATTAAAAACACAAAAATTAGCTGGGCGTGGTGACGCATGCCTGTAGTCCCAGCTACTCGGGAGGCTGAGGCAGCAGAATCACTTGAAGCCAGGAAGCAGAGATTGCAGTGAGCTGAGATCGTACCACTGCACTCTAGCCTGGGGACAGAGCGAGACTGTCTCAAAAAAACAAAGAGGTATCTCATTCTCACTATAATTTTCATTTCTTCCTGACCAATGAGGTTGCAAATTTTTTAATGCTTACTGGTTATTTAGATCTTCTCTTTTGAAATTGTCTATTTACATTTTGTCCCATTTTTGTGTGTCTTTTAATATTAATTTGTAGTAGTTATTTTTACATGGTGTATACTGACTTTTTGCTTATTATGTACATTTCAAATATATTTCTCATTTTTGTTGTTGGGTTTAATAATCTATTAATGGCATCTTTTAGCATAAATAAAGTTATAATTTTTATGTAAGCAAATTATTCTTTTAATATTGTTTCTTATATGTTAGTGAAGATGACCTCATTTATTCTATGCTTATAGATATATTATTCATAATTATCTTAAACATTGCTTTATATTTGTATCTTTAATTTAAAACTTGTTTTCATGATTTCTATGAGGTAGGGACTTCACTTTTTATTATTAAAGTTAACATTTAATTGCCCCAACCCCATTTTTTGAATGCTATATAATTTCCTAAGTAGTTTGAACTATGTATTAGTCTGTTTCTGAAGTCTTTATTCTGATTTAGTGATATCCTATTCTATTCTTGTTTTAATACTAGCCAATTTTCATTTCTTATGTTGTTACTATGTTTAGGTATATTTTGATAATCCCTTGTCTTTGTTCTTCTTTTTAAAAATGTCTTTTATATTCTTAGGGTGAAGGCCTCCTAGATAAATTTTTGAATAAGCCTGTCAAACACCTTCAGAATTCCTGTTGGAATTTGGATTTGGATAATATTAAATTTAGGACTAGTTTTTGGAGAATTATAATAATAAATTTCTTAATTTATGCAGAATGACATTTCTGTTGTTATGGATAATTTTCTGGTTTTCTTTATAAAAGCCTCAATATTTTTAATTTATAAGTACTTCAGAAAGTTTAAAAAATACTTTTATTTATTGTCTTAACACTCCAATACAGTGTTTTAATTAAGAAGTGATAACAAAGAAAAAACTTTTTCCCTTGTTTCTGATTTTTTTCCCCTTTGGTGATAGGGTTTTGCTCTGTTGCCCAGGCAAGTGCCGTGGTGCAATCTCAGCTCCCTGCAACCTGTATTTCCCAGAGTCAAGCCATCTTGCCACCTCAATTTCCCAAGTATCTAAATCCACAGATGGGTGCCACTATACCTGGCTAAATTTCTATTTTTTGTAGAGGCAGGGTTTTTCCATGTTGCCCAGGCTGGTTTCAGATTCCTGGGCTCAAGTGATCTCAAGGGATCTTGGACTCCCAAAGTCCTGGGATTAAAGGCGTTAGCCCTAGCTGCCAGCTTGTTTCTGATTTTCATCAAACATTGTGGTATTTACTTTGGTGTTTTGTAGAGACCTTTTATCAGGTAATAAAGTTCAGTTTTAGTTTTCCTGAAGTATACAGTGGTAACTTGGTTTGTAATAATTTGTTTAGGCTGCTTTATTATAGTTGTGTCATTGGTATTTAACTGCTGTGGCGTCAGTGAGAAACTTTCAGCATAGTGGTCTTCTGACCTGACCTTGGCAGGTGTCACCAGATACCAAGGTGAACTCTGTTTGAACTCTCTACCCACAATCTTGGTTCCTACTTGAGGAAGATACCTCTGTGGCCTGCTCCTTTGCCCATGTGTGGATATGATGATGAAGAGTAAAATTGCTGGGCTGTTTCTACTGAAATGCCCAAATTAATCACTCAGAAAGCGATTAAATCCGACCATTCTCTTAGCCTTCGTCATCTATGAGAATTTGAAAATTGTACTCTTCTTTAATTCACTCCATATGTCAAAGAATATGAAATATATTCAATGATCAAAAAAAGGGTACAAGCCCTTTTCATTTTCTCTGAAATGTTATGTATTTGTACATTATAAAAATGTTTTTTCTCTCCTTTCTGGTGATTAATGGTGGGAAGGGGAACCAGCAGCGTGTACTCAGTTTGTTCTTGAATTAAAAATATAGACTTCAGGAGATCTTGGAGAGTTCCATTTTAATTTTTTGAATATATGCATAGGGCTTGGCAAATGTCTAATTGCCCCCTCTGAGACAATGCTCCAGCATCTTCGTTTTGCTGTTCACATTCATATCACGTCTGCTGCCATTTGCTTAGCTGTAACTCAGTCACCTGTAGCTATGAGTAACTGTAATGGAAACTGAGAAATGGAGCCCAGCTGGGTATCCAGGAAAAAGAGAAGACAGGTTTTGCTGAATACCCAGCCGTTTTTGCTATAACTAATAGGTAGCAGACCCAGACTTCGAACCCAAGTCTTCTGCTTACAAAGTCTATGTCTTCTTTTAAATTATACAGTACTGTCTTTTATTATATACTAAATAGAATCACAAATTAGTTTTGACTCATTATAAATGCCATCTGCTGAATCTTACTCGTGAGTTACTGTCATAGTGAGACTGATCCAGACTTCATTATTAGCACCCTTTATGATTCTCTGTCTTGCAGAGTACTGCCAGTCTCCTTTCCAACTGCCCAAGTCTCCAGCCCTATGCAATATTTCTATTTTATTTTCAGTGCTTCTGCATCCAAGACTTAAGCTGGAGCACTTATCTAAGCCAAGTTCACAAGAATATGTTTCTCCTTTGTTCATTATTTTAGATACTACATTGTGATATCTCCTCTTGTTATCCAGAGGAGAATTCTGTTGCCTCCAAATGGGCTCCTAAGGGAGCATTATTTGCTTTGACTGGGACTGAAGGTCGCCAAGACCATAAGAAAATATACCTACTCAACAAGATGTGGGTATTGCAATCATTTTGTAGTGGACAAGTTTTACCTCTCAGGCTTCTGTGTTATATTTTGAATAAGCTACTAGAACTTGATGGGAAGTCCTAGTATGGCAGAAATCTAACTCTGAAAACATGATCTTAAATAGAGTTTGGAAAAGCTTGTTTCATTTAAATTTTTCCACAGTATAAATCATACAACCCTTACACAGATCACCAATCAAATGCATTATTGCCTTCCCAGATTACTCCACCATTATGTTTGCTATCTCTGTTTTTGTTTAATGTTAGATGTACCATCATCAGCTATGTTTATGAAGTAGCTGAATAAGAAAAAGGCCCCGTCAGTATATTCTGAATTACCAAAAATTTTTAACCAATACATTAGTAAACTAGCTACATCTTCTTTAAAATGTCTTGACCGCCTTTTCAGTCAATCTACTGGTTATTTGTACTAATTTTTGTCATTTTAACTTTGTGGCATTACTACAAGCATTTTGAATTTTCTGTAGAATTTTTTACTGAATGTCTATAAAAAATGATGTATGTGAAATGCACAAGTTTTCGTTTGTTTTCATTTTTTCATTGTCATCATAAAGAAATTCTCCTTCAGTAAGTTAAAACAGTGAATAAAAACTGACCTAACTTATCACTTCACACATTATGAGACTGGGAAAATATAGTACTAAGATTCTAGACATATATCTTACAGTTCATAAGAGCAGCTTAGGATAGTAAAACTCTGATTTTTCTAAGTCTCACTGTAAATCAACATGCAAAGCCATGAACTGTATGGTCCAAACCTGAGAGCTGAAAGGATCTCAGATAAACTATATTTAATGAAGTCTCTTACTGAACATGACTGAAGGATAATATTTTATTATTAGACATCCATTTAGGTACTCATGCAGCACTGTGAATATTTTCAGTCTAAGCCATTAATATCTATTAATACTAGTACTTACTGCTATGGTAATATTAGTGGCTCTTGCCCTAGTTCTTACATGATCAATTAATAATAGCCATTTATCCTGTGGGTGCCTTCCATGAGCCAGGTGGCATTTTCCTGCTGCCATATGCCCATGAGTCTGTAAGTATTGTTCAATATTTAAGTGACATTTAGTTCAATTTGCTTATGAGCTTGGCTTTGATTTTAGTGCTTCTTCTTCCTTCATTAGTGCAGTCTTATTGAAGAAAAACAACTAATACCTGGTCATGCATTACAATTTAAATGTGCTAATGAGGCAAATATACCTACTGAATGAAAAACATTTTTAAAAACATGGCTTTGTGTATTTTTCTTAAGACACAAATTGCTTTATTTAGAAATTCTTTTCCTAGTGGTTTTAGAAGAAATTTACAACATGCAAAATGTCAAAGCCCTTTATCTTTTCTCAGTGCAACCAATTAGGACTATCCAATAAAAGTAATGAGATTCTAAAGAAACAATAGGGAGATAGTACACGAAAGTCATCCAATAGTGTGAAATTGCGAGCCTTAAATGGGTCTTACACTGGGCCCCTATGACTTAACAGATGAATCCCATCAGACTAGTAAATGTAATTACTTTCATCTTTTTTAGCAATTGAGATTAGATCAAACCGGAAATCAAAGTGATTGTATCAAATGACTGTGATAATAATATTTTTTCCTGAAGGCATACAACTGTAGCTAGGATTATTAATTCAGAAAATGCTTGGCATGGTGAAAGCACCAGTAACTTGCAGTTCTGAAGTATGTTCCTCTTTTTTCCTTTTCACCAAATTCTGTCTTTGGGGAGTTCCTTATGGGGTGAATTTCTATCAGTTGTGTGTGGGCCCAGAAAACTGACAGAACTCGTGCCCCACTGAGAGGATGGTTATGCCAAAACACAAAGAAAGGAACCAACACTTGTCTTTGGTTGAAGACTCAAACCGATAATATTTACTTATTGTAACTGAAATTTTTTTTTCATTTTATTCCTAAGAATCTAGCTAAATAAACCATATTCAAAGTTTTATGCCAGTTCGAACAATCTAGAAATTCCAGGAATTTATTAGTTTTGTCTAATAAATTAAACAGTTATATCAGAGTTTAAACAAATAATATTCTAATATTTGTTTTATAATTGAAATTTAATTCTGAAAATGATAATATAGGAAATATCTTTGTCTTTTTCATCTTTTTTTAATCAGTTTATGAATATAATTTACATGAAGTAAAATTTTCTAAGTTTCATTGATAGTTCTATAAATTTGACAAAGCATACCATCATTTAATCACTACCACAATCTAGATAGAGACCAATCTTACCATTCTATCACCACCCTCTGTTCCCACCAAATTTGTTTTGCCTCTTCATAATCAACCTCTCTGAATTCCTAATCTGGGGTAAGCATGATCTGTTTCTGCGACTATATTTTTTGTCATGTAAATGGAACCATATGGTATGCAGCCTTTTGAATCTCATTTGTGAATCATTCGCGTTGTTGGGCATATTAGCAATTTGTTCGTTTTATTTGCTGAGCAGTATTTCATTGCGTGACTGTAACTCAGTTTGTTTATCCAATCATCTTTCTGCCAGTGCTGAAAGACGTTTTAGTTGTTTTCAATTTTTACTGACTGTGAATAAAACTACTATAGACATTCACATACAGGTTTTTGTATGAATGTAAGTTCTTATCTTTCTTTGGTAAATATAAGTAGGATTGCTATTCATGTATAACTATATAAGAATTATTTTGCATGCTAAACATACAAATATAATAAACTATATATATCCCTTAGTTAATTACTTTAAACGTACGGTTTTTTTTAAAAAGTCATTGGTAACTCTAGCTTAACTAATCTGACTCATACCTATCATTTCTTTATCATATTATAAAAGTTGTCCTGCTTAGCTTTGTTCACTAACAGTATCTTTTTGTATTGACTAGTTTCAGAATGAAAATGTAGAAAATATTTTTTAAAACAAACTACACTACATTTTTTTAAACTGGTTTTATTATGCTATGATATTATTTTCTTGCCTTTTGACAACAGATTGATTCATTGTAAATTTAAAAAGTCAGCTTAGATAATGGAAAGACACATTAGATAATGAGAACACACAAACCAAAAACTCATCTTAGGTCCTTTGTCTATCAGGTAAGTCCTTGTAAGGACTACCAACATGTTGATGGATGTCTGGTGTTATCTTCACATGTTTTATATCTTCTGATCTATTTGATCACGTAAGAGGGAGGGATGGGAATGGAGAGGGTCCAAAGACAGACAGAGGGAGAGAAGAGAAAGGAGGGAAGTAAGGGAGTGATGAAAGAAGAGGATAAAAACCTGAATAACTCACAGATTACACACTCAATGTCTGGGTGTTTTACACTGAATGACCAGTAAGCTAATAATATTGGTATACTTAATGTTTATAAAAGGATAGAAATACTGAAAAATTTTATATTGATTTATATTTCATTTTTCTGCTCTTCAAGAATGGTAGGAGTGGAGGTCATTTCAAATATGTTTATAATATATATGCTTGAAAGAAAATGCCCTACTTGAAAATATGAATTCCACACTGAGATATAGTAATCAAGTATAATTTTTATTTCTTAGGAGCTTTTAACAAATGAAAGACTTGTTGATTTCTTAGCACAGGCATGACACATTTATTTTAAGTTGTAATAATTATAGTTAACAATAGTAATAATTTCCTGTGTGAGATCTCTCTCCTTGCACAGCATCCAGAAATTGCTTCCAGGCAGAGCACTAGGGTAATCATAGCACTCACCTTGCTGTCTTCTATGATGGAACTTAGTCCCGCGCTATCCATTGCATAAACTAATGCTGTATAACAGATTTTGTCCAATTCTTCAGGTGTCTACATGAAAAGGGTAATTTTAATTCTAGTTATTTATCATGGTAGGAATCAGAGATCAACACAAAAGTTTTTAATGAAGGGTACTGCTATTCTTCCCTTTTGAGCACAGTACCCTTTAGTGTTTTTCAAAGTGTGGTCTACAAATGACCTGCATTATTATTTCCTGAGGAATCTATTGAATGCGGATTCCTAGGCCCTAGTCCAGTATGTGAAGGGAAAGGTAGACATGTAATTTGGAAAGCATTCCAGATGATTCTCAGGTCTGGCAAATTTTCAGCACTCCGGCTTTGGACTGTCCATTTATCTTCTGTAAGACATCACCATTTTCTCAGCTTGCTAAAATAAAGGTATACAATGCCAGAGCTGGACTTCTTTTAAAGAGCTCAGGCAAAGCAGCTCATTTACATAGAGAGCAGAGCTCTGGAGATCAAGGCAATGAGTTTATTACTTGAGTACCTTTCACAGCTGCTCCCTGAAGTATGGGCATTCAGTCTGTGTTGTAGGTATATAGGTAGCATCTCCTTTATATCTAAAGATAGCACATTTTCACTAGGATTACCAGCTCACTGCAATGCCTAAGAAAAATTTCCTTAAAGTAGCATGTGGAGTGACATCAACTACTGAGTGGTGCACTTAGATGATTGTAGAAAGAGCCACCTGATGTTCTAGAGATGACACCATAAAAGACATAATACTAATGAAAACAACTGCTCAGAAGACAATTATAATGGCAAAGGTGTCTGTTTTATTCCCTCCATTCGCCTTTTCTGCCTTCTTTCTCCAATTCATCCAGACACCAAGCTTTAGTATTAGTCACTTAATGAGTTACTGACTGAGAATACCTGCATTTGAACAGAACATATCCACAAATAAAATATTTTAATAGTGAAAAGATAATGGTAGTTTCCTGGCAGTAGTAACAAGCATATGGAGGCTATTTCATCTGTGAGAGAGTGTGCATGTGTGTGTACTGTGTGTATGTTAGTGCTTCAGAGAAGCTTGATTTCCTAAGAGGCAAATCATAAGAATTACATGTATTATTATGTATAGTCCCACAATAGAATTTTATACAGACATTACAAAGAATAGGGTACATTTATATATGTATGCTTGTGTAAAAATAAATAATAGCAATAATAATAGATTAGCATATACATAAAAAAAGATACGCATTCTATTACCAGTAGTTATCTCTAGAAGATGAATTTTGTGGTGGAAAATTTTTCTTTTCAAAGTTAATTACTTTGGTCGTGTTTGGATTTTGTATAATTTGAGTAATTAGAAAAATAAATACTAAAACTGAGGAGGACTGCCAACTTTGCCTAACTAAACCTTGTCTGATAGATCCACAAATTAAGAAACAAAACAGCAGAGTGTGGTGGCTCACGCCTGTAATCCCACGATTTTGGGAGGCCAAGGTGGGTGGATCACCTGAGGTTAGAAGTTTGAGACCAGCCTGGCCAACATGGTGAAACCTCGTCTCTACTTAAAATACAAAATTAGCCAGGTGTGGTGGTGGGCGCCTGTATTCCCAGCTACTTGAGGCAGGGGAATCGATTGAACCCAGGAGGCAGAGGTTGCAGTGAGTGGAGACCGCACCATTGCATTCCAGCCTGGGCAAAAAGAGCAAAACTCCGTCTCAAAACAAAACACACAAAAAACCAGCCAACCAAACAAAAGAAACAAAACACATCATCTTAAGAGCTTAAGTATTTACCATATTTAATTAAGAGGAAAAGTGCCTTATCTTAAGAACATGAAGCTGAAACACTTGAGTACATTTTCTGTTTTGCAGATATTGATCGTCTAACTCAATATCCGAAGGAAGGTTTTATAGAGAAAGGGAAGGGAAAAACTTATAGATTGATATCTGGGAGAAAGGAAAGAAGAGAGTATGACATGAGTATGCAACTGGACTAAAGTATTAAAAGCCATTTTTTTTAAAGTATTTTAAAATACATTTTTTATTTTTAAAT
>PVKP010032495.1:0-25888 GCA_004027715.1 Plecturocebus donacophilus | reverse complement strand
TGTCAAACACAATTATTGGCATAAAAGAGGTTTTTAATACCCATTTTTAGACTGTATTCTAGCCTGAGCAATAAAACAAGAATCCCATTCTCTCTCCCTCTTTCTCTTCCTCTTTCTTTCTCTCTTCCATTCTTTTTTCTTTCTTTTGCTGTTTCTTTCTTCCTCCTTTTCTCTTTTTCTAAAATCTCTTCCTCTTTCTTTCTCTTTCATTCTTTTTTTCTTTCTTTTGCTGTTTCTTTCTTTCTCCTTTTCTCTCTTTTTCTAAAATCTCTTCCTCTTTCATTCTTTTTATTCTTAAAAAAAAAAAAAAAGATAAACCAGCATTGTACAACACAACTGGCCTAGATGCTTCCAAAATGTCAACATCATGGAGAAAAAAAGGCCAAGGGACTGACCCAGATGAACAGAGCCAGAACAAGCAAATGCAATGCGGGGTTCTGGACTGGAGTCTAGAGTGGGAAAATCAAGTTTTCTATAAAGGACATAATTGAGACAACCAGAGAACTTGAAATATGGACTATTTAGAATTCTAACAATGTTAACATCCCTGACCTGGTAACAGCACTGTTATGTTCTTTTTTTTGAGACAGAGTCTCACTCCGTCACCCCAGGCTGGAGTGTAATGACGTGATCTTGGCTCACTGCAACCTCCGCCTCCCGGGTTCAAGCAATTCTCGGCCTCGGCCTCCTGAGTAGCTGGGATTACAGGCATGTGCCAACACGCCCAGCTATTTTTTTATTTTTTTATTTTTAGTAGAGACAGGGTTTCACCATCTTGGCCACGCTGGTCTTGAACTCCCAACCTCAGGTGATCTGTCCGCCTTGGCCTCTCAAAGTGGTGGGATTACAGGCGTGAGCCACCACGCCCAGGCAGCACTGTGTTCATGTAAGAAAACGGCACTGTTCTCAGGAAATGCTCACTAAAGTACTTAGGAGCATAATGCCTGCAACCTACCATCAAACAGTTCAGCAATGAGGATAACAAATTATTTTCACCAAAATGATAATTACACACATGCAGACTAACGGGGGCTGAGAGAGAGTAAATGTGGCAAATGATCAAACTTGGTGAAGGATATATAGGAGTTCTTTGTACAATTCTTGCACCTTTTCTGTAACTTGAAATTATTCCAAAATTAAAGTTAAGGCTGGCACAGTGGCTCATGCCTCTAATCCTAGCACTTTGGGAGGCCGTGGCAGGTGAATTGCCTGAGGTCAGGAGTTCAAGACCAGCCTGGGCAACATGGTGAAACCCCATGTCTGCTGAAAAAAAAAGAGTTTTTAATTAGCCAAGCATAATGGCAAGCACCTGTAGTCCCAGCTGCTTGGGAGGCTGAGGCAAGAGAATCGCTTGAACTGGGAGGCAGAGCCGAGATCGCCCCACTGTACTCCAGCCTGGGTGACACAGCGAGACTCCGTCTCAAAAGAAAAAAGAAAGGGACGAGCACAGTGGCTCATACCTGTAATCCCAGTACTCTGGGAGCCAAGGCAGGTGGGTCACAAAGTCAGGAGTTCAAGACCAGCCTGGCCAACAGGTTGAAACCCCATCTCTACTAAAAATACAAAAATTAGCTGGGCATAGTGGCGGGTGCCTGTAGTCCCAGAAATTCAGGAGGTTGAAGCAGGAGAATCACCTGAACCTGGGAGCAGGAGGCTACAGTGAGCGGAGATCGCACCACTGCACTCCAGCCTGGGGGACAGAGCAAGACTCCATCTCAAAAAAAAAAAAAGTCAAAAGAGAGGGGATAGGGCTGGTTCAGATACCCGTGGAATTTATAATAAATGGTCTTGCTTGCTCGTAGATTGCCCTGGGTGATAATACTCAGAATGATGCTCGCTTTCTAAACTATAAATGAGGCTACTTTCCTTGTAGGCCTCCACGCCCTCTGGACTAAAGCAAGCCTACAGCTCTAGTCAATTCCATACTTGAGGCCTGAGTGCTAGAGCAGGTAGGGAAACAGCTGTGGGGAGGACCCGGGCAGGGGTCCCTCTCTCCTCCCCTGGATGTCGGGCAGCTGACCTTCTTGAGCTTGCGGTCCATGTTCAGATAGCGGTTCCTCTCGATCTGCAGCAGATCCAGCTCCTCACGCAGGGCCGCGTTCTGCACCAGCTGGATGTCAAAGTGACAGGTGGCCTGGGAGTAGAAAGGCGGTTGGAAGAGAGGGCCTGAGGCCAGGACTGTCTCCCTCCTCCAAGTTCAGCCCAGGAAGAGGCACTTATCAGAGCTGGGGCCAGCCTGTTTCCTGAGAAATATGGGCTCTTGGGGTTGCTGAAAGCAATGTCCACTCCCCTCTAAGGACCCATCAGTCTCCTTTCCTTGGGAACCTCCATCCCTCCAGAATCCTGCAACCCGACACACATGTGCACACACTGTCTGCGATTTATGGAACCCAAAGACCATGCCCAGCTCTTCCCCTAGACCCACAATTCAGGCAGGCCGAGGTACCAGAATGTTGACTCTCACCCTGTCCAACTGGTCTTCCAGGATCCTGATCCTTCGCCGGATCTTGACCTTCTGATCTTGGATGAATCCCGAGGACCTGACATTCTTACTGTGGGTAAAGATCCGTGTCTCCCACTCCTGGATCTGGAAGAAAGAGGATGGTACCCGTTTATGGTTGCCTGGACGTGGGAAAGATTGAATGGCCGAGGGAAAATAAGTAATTACGCATGGCAGACATCAGCTATCCCTATCGCCCCAGAATCCCATCTACCCTTCTGCTGACCGTATCCAGTTCTCCATGTGCTTCTGGGGGGCCTTCCAACCACAGCGTATCACCCTCTCAGCCACATGACCCAGTTCTAGAGACTCACAGGGATTGGCCTAGAGATGGGCTTGTGACCCCATGAAGCCAGCCTGACTCGTTTCCTTTTTCTGTGAGACAGAGTCTCACTGTCACCCAGGCTGGAGTGAGGTGGCGTGACCTTGGCTCACTGCAACCTCCACCTCCCAGGCTCAAGTGATTCTCATGACTCAACCTCCTGAGTAGGTGGGATTACAGGTATGTACCAGCACATCTAGCTAGTTTTTGTATTTTTAGTAGAGATGGGGTTTCCCCATGTTGGCCAGGCTGGTCTCGAACTCCTGACCTCAAGTGACCCACCCGCCTTGGCCTCCCAAAGTGCTGGGATTACAGGCGTGAGCCACAGTGCCTGGCCCTGACTCCTTTCCTGATAGTCTTAGGGGAGCACATGAGATGGAAGGATGAGATTCCAGGACTTTGGCTGTCATAGCCCCCACCACAGGGAGTATCCTGGGAGAATGGGGCCAGTGAGCAGAAGTGCAGAGGAGAGTTGGAGAGATGCTGAGAATGAACATAGGCATTCTAATGATGACAGTAGAACCCCTGGGTCTGCTTATGCCTCAAACCAAATTCCAATCTGTCCTTCTTATTTCTGTATTCATCTGTGTTTGTTGGGGTATGCTCTGTCTCTCCAAGCAAACTGGGGGTTCCATGAGGGCAGAGAGTTGTGTTTCTCTGTGTCTGAGACAAAGAAGATGTTCAACAAAAGGTACGAACTAAATAGATAAATGAATTGCTCAACACTGCGTTTCAATTTGTGCTCTGTTATGGGTTGAATCGTGTCCTGTAAAAACTCATATGTTGGCTCGGCACAGTGGCTCACGCCTGTAATCCCAGCACTTTGGGAGGCCGAGGCAGGTAGATCACCTGAGGTCAGGAGTTTGAGACCAGCCTGGCCAATATGGCAAAACCCTGCCTCTACTAAAAACAGAAAAATTAGCCAGGTGTGGTTGCAGGCGCCTGTAGTCCCAGCTACTTGGGAGGCCGAGGCAGGGGAATTGTTTGAACCTGGGAGGCGGAGACTGTAGTGAGCTGAGAGATTGGGTGACACGTCTCCAAGTCAAGAGTACCAAAAACTGCCAGCAAACCGACAGAAGCAAAGAAAGTGGCATGGAATAGACATATTCTCCCCACACTATTCAGAAGGAACTGAACCTACACCTTGATCTTGGCCTTCTGCCTGTCAGAACTGTGAGAAAAGATATTTTTGTTATACAAGCCACCCAATTTATGGAACTTTGTCACGGCAGCCCTAACAAACTAATCCATGCACCAAGATACTGCAGAAGGCTGCAGCAAACTTAAGACTCGCCATGGGGGTTTTTTTGTTCTTTTTTAGAGATAGGGTTTCACCATGTTGGCCAGGCTGGTCTTGAACTCCTGACCTCATGATTCACCCATCTCAGCCTCCCAAAGTGGTGGGATTACAGGCATGAGTCACCATGCCGGGCCACTGGGATGCTTTAAATTTTTGAGGAAGACCTTGATATTGGTCAGATGGTCAGATACCACATGAACTACTAGCTCAAGGTAGTTCACAAGTTCAGCATGAGGGGGCGCTATCATCCTTTTCATGATGTCACATCTTTGTTAGACTGGATTTTCAGCAGTTGCTGTGATAAAACGCAAATACCCAAATGTTGGCCGGGCACAGAGGCTCACACCTGTAATCCCAGCACTGTGGGAGGCCGAGGTGGGCAGATCACCTCAGGTTAGGAGTTCAAGATCAGCCTGGCCAACAGGGTGACACCCCATCTCTACTAAAAATACAAAATTAGCCAAGCATGTTGGCAGGCACCTCTTGTCCCAACTACTTGGGAGGCTGAGGCAGGAGAATTGCTTGAACCCGGGAGGTGGAGATTGCAGTGAGCCAAGACTGCACCACTGCACTCCAGCCTGGGCAACACAGCGAGACTCCATCTCTAAATAAATAAATAAAGTGTATAATTTGATATGTTTTGACATAAATTAGTGAAAATATCCATCACCCCTAAAAGTTTCCTTGTGCCCTTTTGTAGTAGCTCACCCCAGTCTCTTCCTGCAGCCAAGTTTCCCCCCAGCAATCACTCAGCTGTTTCCTGTCACTATAGATTGGTTTGCATTTTCTAGAACTTTCTATTAATGGAATTGTATAGTATGGACTCTACTGGGATCAAAAGGGTATCTAGTTTCTTTCACACTGAGTAGTTATTTTGCGATTCACCCATGTTGTGTGTATCAATAGCCCATTTCTTTTATTCATGAGTCGTATTCCATTGCATGCACAGACCACAGTTTGCTCATCCATTCAGCCAAGGGACTGAAAAAACCCAATGATGGACATTTGGGTTGTTTCAGTTTTTAATTTTACAAATAAAGCTGAATCGTTAGGAACATTTATGAACAATTCATTGTATGGGCATGTGCTTTCTTTTCTCTTGGGTTAAAGGAAACACCTAAGAGTGGAATATCTGAATCATATGGTGAAACCCCCATCTCTACTAAAAATACAAAAAAATTAGTTGGGCGTGGTGGTACACAGCCACCTGGAGGCTGAGACAGGAGAATCGCTTGAACTAAAGAGGCAGAGGTTGCAGTGAGTTGAGATCATGCCACTGTACTCCAGCCTGGGCAACGGAGCGAGACTTCATCTCAAAAAACAAACTGTGTGCCAAGAGGCGTGTGCCATTCTACATTCCCATCATGAGAATTCTACTTCCTCCACATCCTCACCAACACTTGGTAAGGTCCGCCTTTTTAGTGGAGTTTGGGAGAGTTCTTAATACATTCTAGATTTAAGTTCTCTATCAGACACATGCTTTACAGATGTTTTCTCCCAGTCTGGAATTTGTCTTTTCATTCTTTGCCTTTGCCAGTTTCTGCAGATGGGATTTCTTGACTTGTGGATTCCTTGCCTGTGGCCGTATCACTGTGTTTTGCTTTTTGTTGCTGTTGTCTTGAGACAGAGTGTCGCTCTGTCACCTGGACTGGAGTACAGTGGCACGATTTTAAAAAAGGGGGTCTAGGCCAGGGAACGTGGTTCACGCCTGTAATCCCAGCACTTTGGAAGGCTGAGGTGAGAGATCACCTGAGGTCAGGAGTTTGAGACCAGCCTGGCCAACATGGCGAAACCCCGTCTCTACTAAAAATACAAAATATTATTCAGGCTTGGTAGCACATGCCTGTAATCCCAGCTTCTCAGGAGGCTGAGGCAGGAGGATCACTTGAACCTGGGAGGCAGAGGTTGCAGTGAGCCGAGATCGTGCCACTGCACTCCAGCCTGGGTGACAGAGCAAGAATTTGTCTCAAAAAGAAAGAAAGAAAGAAAGAAAGAAAGAAAAGAAAAAAGAAAGTAGATCTCTCTCTGTTGTCCAGGCTGGAGTGCAGTGGGGCAATCATAACTTCTTGAAGACCCAAACTCCTGGACTCAAGCACTCCTGCCCCCTCAGCCTCAAGACATGCACCACTGTGCCCAAATGACAAGCAGGGTTTTTAAAATGAAGAGTAGACCAGCATTTAGCAGAATGAATCCCACATAGAAAAAAATATTATTTGCTGAAACTTCTGTTTCAGATATATTATTATATATGTGTGTGTTTGCATCAGTATGCATCTTGGTGCATATGAACTACACCTCATGAGTCATGGTCATAAAAACTTGACAGATCACTGGCCTAGAAAAATCACATTGTTTGCAAGGTCAAATAGCAAGGTCCTGAAACAGACGGGATTCACAACCTGTCTAGACTGCAGTGCTGCCACCATCCTCTTGCAGATGAAGAAACTAGGGCCCAGAGAGGTGAAAACCTGCCTGTCCATGGTCACAGAGCTCCGATGTCAGACCCAGGACCCTAACATATGTTTCAGTGACTTTAGCATGTGAACCTTTCCTGCTTAACCATACAGTCTGCTCTTTGAATGCCTGGGACTGTGCTAAGCAGCAAATATCTATATTTCCAGTGAGCACAACTCTACCAGATGGATGCTTTCAATCACCCCGATTTTTTTTTTTTCAGACAGAGTCTCGCTCTGTCGCCCAGGCTGGAGGGCAGTGGCACACTCTCGGCTCACTGAAACCTCTGCCTCCCCAGGTTTAAATGATTCTCCTGCCTCAGCCTCCTGAGTAGCTGGGATTACAGGCATATGCCACCATGCCTGGCTAATTTTTGTATTTTTTGTAGAGATGGGGTTTCATCACGTTGGCCCAGCTGGTCTTGAACTCCTGACCTCAAGTGATCTGCCCGCCCCAGCCTCCCAAAGTGCTGGGATTACAGGTGTGAGCCACCGCACTTGGCCTAACAGCCTGATTTCACATGAGGAAGCCAAGACTCAGGGAGGTTACAACACTTGCCCGTGTAAGTAGGATTTGCAGAAACCCATCTCAGAACCCACCTGTTTGTCCAGGGCCCTGGTCTGCTCCTGCAGCTCCTCGACCTCCACCTGCACCTGGACCTGGCCCTTCAGCAGGCGGTCCATGTTCTCCAGCCGCTCGCTGTCCCGAAGCCGCTTGACCTGGTTCTGGGCTGCGCCGATCTGCACCTGGAGATCGGTCCGTACCTCCTCCAAGCGCCGGATCTCCTCGCTACCCAGGCAGGGAGGTGGAAGAGGGGCCAGTAAGGGAGCAGAACTCAGCATTGCTAAAGGCCAGACACCACTCCTGCGCTCCCCACTCAGACCCAGGAGTCCAGCCCGCCTCCCTCCCCAGCTCAGCGCCCAGGTACCCGGCTCACAGTTGCTTGTTGATGCGCTGGTGGACTTCCTTGCTGTAGGCCCGCCTCTCCTCCTCCATCACCTTGCACTGTCGCTGCAGTCGACTCAGCTCCCAATCCACTGAGAACACGGCCAGCCAAGGGACTCAACAGGGATCCTGGCCACAGCTCCTTCCAGCCAAGGACCTGGGAATTCTGCTCCCTCTGGGGTCTCACAAACTGCAACTGAACTGCAGGCCCGGCCCCCAGCACCCCTCTAGGACTGCACCTCAGTTCCGGGATCCCTCGAGCTTCCTCATCCCTCCATACCCAAAACTGAACTCAGGGATTTTTCCCCTAAAAGCCACTCCCATTCCACCAGAGGGCACTTCTGGAAGGCCTCTGGGTCCTCCGGGACCTGGGCACCCCACTTAGAACTGGGAAAGCTCTTGGTCCCTCCCTCCTTTTCCGCCCCACTATCAGCAGCCCTCAGCCCATCCTCTTGCCTCCTCCCTCTCTCAGCCCATCCTCCAGGCTCGGCCTCATCCTATTCTACCTGGACCATCAACCCAGCCTTTCTCTCAACCTCCAGCCTTCCCCCACAGTCCCAGAGGGTCTCTCTACACCCACAGCTGACCCTACCCCACCCACAACTGACCCTACCCCTCACAGGCCTCTCATGATGCCCCAGTACCCACAGGACAAAGTCTCAGCCCCCCAGCCTGGCATCCAAGGCCCCAAGTGACCTGATCTTACCCACCTCTCCAGTCTTGCCCACATGCTCCCCGCCTCCAAAGGCCCAGTAGTTTTCAATCGGAGGGTGATTGTGCCTTCCAAAAACACTTGGCAATGTCTAGAGACTTATTTTTTCCAGACAGGGACTCGCTCTGTCCCCCAGGCTGGAGCACAGTGGCACAATCTCAGCTCACTGCAGCCTCCACCTCTCAGCTCGTGATCCTCCCACCTCAGCCTCCTGAGTAGCTGGGATTACAGGTGTACACCACCACACCTGGCTCATTTTATGTTTTTGTAGCTATGACGTCTCACTGCGTTGCTCAGGCTGGTCTCGAACTCTTGGGCTCAAGTGATCCTCCTTCCTCAGCCTCTCAAAGGGCTGGGATTACAGGCATGAGCCAGCACGCCCAGCCTAGAGACATTTGTCATTGTCACAACTTGTGGGGAAGGGAGGGTGCTACTGGCATCGAGTGAGCACCAGAGTATCCAGAGGCCATGGACACTGCTTGGCATTCTACAACACACAGGACAGCCCCCACAACAAAGAATTACTCCCCCACAAGAGTCAACAGTACCCAGATTTGAGGAAGCCTGCTCTATCAACATTCTGTTATCCCTGCGGAAACACTCTTCCCTCCTTCTCCCTTTGACGATTCCTACGGGGAGTTCTGGGCCCCACTCAAACTTCTCCTGCTGCCTGAAGTCTCCAGCCTACCCCACTGCCCACACTTGGCCCACCCACGGTGGTGCCCACCCTGCCTCCCTTAGGGCGCACATCTGTTCCCACCAGAGGGCGCTCCTGGACGGACACGATCTCCCTCCCTATAGGAATTGGAACTTGGGAAAGCGAAGGGCTGGAAAAGAAATAGGTGAAGGAAACAAAAAAATGAATGAATTACCCATTCCATCCAGAAAGGCCTCGCTTCCCTCCTCGGAGCGGGCGCTCCCTGCCGAGTGTCCCAAAGGCATCCTGGCCAAAAAGGGCAGGCCTCCTGTAGAGATGGACACAGACCCTTCAGACAGCAGGCGGGCATGGGCTGAGGAGGGGGTGGCCGATGAACTGCAAGCGACTGGGAATTGCAAGGGGGTGACCCTAGAACCGCGCTGGCCTCATTCCTCCAAGAAGGGTTGGAGGGAGAACCATGTCAGGCCGCTCCCACACCTCTCCCGTCCTCCCCTCTCTCACACTGTGAGTCTTGCATCTCGGCTGTGACTCTGGCGCGAGGCTGGAAGGGGTCAGGTCTCCTGGGCTCTCAGGATATCCGAGGCCGGGCTGTTGGGGCGCAGGGGAGGGGGAACCCTGGGCCTGCTGTAGGGGGGTTGGGCAGGGTTAGGGGAGTCCTGGGCCCTACCTGCTGATGGGCCTGACCTGTTCTTGGTACTCCAAGCTGTGTTGTGATCTGGTTACTGGGGAGATAAGGGACCAATGAGGCCTGAGGACAGCGGCCGGGGAGGGACCGAGGCCGTGGGAGAAACTAGTGGGAGGAGGGGCAGAGAAGGCAGCGAGGCTAGACCTGCAGGGTTCCCGAGGACTTGGAACTGATGGGCGAGGCGGGGCGCCGTAGCTCACGCCTGTAATCTCAGCACTTTCGGAGGCCGAGGCGGGCGGATCACTTGAGGTCAGGAGTACGAGACCAGCCTGGCCAACATGGTGAAATCCCATTTCTACTAAAAGTACAAAGTATTTTTACTTTGTAAAGTATTTTTACTTTTTACGCTAAAAAGTATTAGCGGGGCGTGGTGGCTCGTGCCTGTAGTCCCAGCTACTCAGGAGGCTGAGGCAGGAGAATCGCTTGTACCCAGGAAGCGAAGGATGCAGTGAGCTGAGATCACGCCACTGCACGCCAGCCTCGGCTACAGAGCAAGACTCCGTCTCAAAAAAAAAAAAAAAAAAAATGAACTAATGGGCGGGGAGATTCTGAGAGGGGCGGAGCCGGGAGGACCTGTGAGGGTTGGGCTGCGGAGCCCTGAGAGGGGCGGGCCGTAGGCAGCTATGTTGTGCGGGGCTGAGACCTGTGAAGAAAGAAAGTGGGAAGAACTCCGGGGGGCGGAGCTTCGGAGCCGGCTGGGGCGGGGCACGGGGAAGCTGTAAAGGGCGGGGCTTCCGGGCTGACGAGGGCAGGGGCACGGCCACCTGTAAACGGCGGGGCCTCGGGGCTGGCGAGGGGAGGGGCGTCCCCGTAAGGAGCGGGCTGCGAGGGCGGGGTATGGAAGGCCTTACGTGGGGCCTGGTGAGAGGGCGGTGAAGGGAGGGCTAATCGGGAGGCCCTCAGGCCTCGATGGCCTGGGGGAGGTCGGAATGGAGGTCTCGAGTACCGGGGGCCTGGAAGCGGCGGGAGCTCAAAGAGCCTCCAGGGACCTTTATGGAAGCCCTTGAGGCCAGGCCGAGGTCCTTCGAGATGGAGCCCGAGAGGTGCCTGTCTTAAGCTGACTAATACCACATTAGATTGGATTAATAGGAAGGAAGGCGGTGCCGAAGCCGCGAGTTGTGTGAAGAAGTTTCGCTCACCACAGCCTCACCAGTTCACTAGGCAAGCGCACTCAACGGCTTCCCGGGATGCAGCCAAAAGCCCTTCACCGCCTACCCCGTCCGCCGGCTGAGAAGCGGAAGCGGGCGGGGCCTCGGGCGCTCGTGCCGTCCCCGCCTTCCGGCCACGCCCCCTCGGTTACACCCACTTGCTCTGTAAGGCACTCCCCCTCTGCGGCGGCTGTTACCCACGTGGGTCTTCCCGGGCGGGCGGGCGGACAGAGAGCGCCTCTCCCTGCAGGCTGGGTGTGCCCGACGCCTGCGGTTTCCTGTGGGAGGAAGCGGCCCGCTTTCGCTCAGCTCAGCTCATAATCTCCGAGGCCCAGGAGGGGAGATCCCTCCGCTGCCCTCAGATCCCCTGATTCTTCCCCTTCTACTTAACTCTACCGTGGGGACCCCCGTAATATCCCCAGGATACCCAGGCCTGGCGCCGATTCCACTCAGGGAACTTGATTTTGAGTCCTAGACTCTTGTTTTTCACCTCTCCGGCTCAAGTTTCCATCTTCCTAGCCCCTGGCTCCCCCTACTCCCAAGAAGGTGGAACCCCCTTTCCCTGCACCCCAAGAAGAACACCTGGCTCCCCAGCCCCTAATTTTTCCTTCAGTGACCCAGACTTTGCAACTTCCTTAGGGATCTGAGTGCAGACCCCCAGTCTCTGTCCCACTTAGGCACCTAAGTTTGGGACTACTTATTTTCCTACCCCAGGGACCCTCCTTTTAGATTCCCAGCTTTAGGCTTGAGACCCAATGGACCCAATAATTTGCCCCTTCCCCAAGTCCTAGAAATCCTGAATCAGGGTCCCCACGTACTGACTCCACTCAGAGCCCTAATGCCTGATATGATGAGCACATACAATACTTACAGTGGGGCAAGCACTACCCTGAGAACCGCCCTATAATGTATTTATTATCTCTTTTTTCAGATGAAGAAACTGAGGCATAGACAAGTTATTAGTAACTTGCCCAAAATCACACAGCCAATGAGTAAAACAGCTTGGATTTTTAGTCTAACCAGTGTGGCTCTGGAATCTGTGCTATACTGGTATCCCAGCTTCCAGGTCTCGGGGTACCCAGCCAGGCACTGAACTGTCCATCCCTCACCCCCTCAGGGAGCCCAAATCACCAACAGTTATCCCAAACCCAGCTCTGGCCCCATCAGATACCCAGACATCCTGTCCATCATCCAGTTCCCTTCCCTGGATTTAGGATTTGAATTCCCCTGCTCTCAATTAATCAGAGTCCCAGACACTTGGTCCTCTCCCAAGAGATTCATCCATGTAGTAGTCATCACCCCCCAGCCACCCTAATATCCCCAAAATAAATAAAAATAATAGTATACATTAAACCTTTGGGGCCAGGCGTGGTGTCTCACGCCTGTAATCCCAGCACTTTGGGAAGCCAAGGCAGGCAGATCACTGGAGGTCAGGAGTTCAAGACCAGCCTAGCCAACATGGTGAAACCCCGTCTCTACTAAAAATACAAAAATTAGCTGGGCATGGTGGTGAGCACCTGTAATCCCAGCTACTTGGGAGGCTGAGGCAGGAGAATCACTTGAACCTGAGAGGCAGAGGTTGCAGTGAGCCAAGATCATGCCACTGGCCTCCAGCCTGTATGACAGAGCAAGACTGCATCTCAACAACAACAAAAAAATCTTTGGTACTTACTATACTTCTGTTAAAACCTAATGGCTTCCCACTGCACTGAGAATGAAATCCAAATTCCTCCCCTAGTCCTCAAGGGCACTCTTTGATTTCCCTTCTCACCACTCCCTCTGCGTCCCTGTGCTCCAGCCACACTGGCCCTTCTGTCTGCTCCCTAAACAACCTGAGCTTGTTCTCAAAAGCTTTAAGAGCTTTTGTACTTCCTCTTCCCACCCCTGCCACCCCGCCCCGCTGCTTCCCCACCCCTGCGTTCAGATGACTCCTGTCTTCAGGTCTCAGCTCAAATGTTACCTCCTCCAAGAGGCCTTCCCTGATTACCCTGTTTCAAGTAGTCTCCCCCACATCCCATCATTATCTCCATTACTCTATTTGATTTAATATTGTATTTTTCTTTTCTTTTTTTTTTTTGAGATGGAGTCTCACCTTGTCACCCAGGCTGGAATGCAGTAGCATAATCTCAGTGCAACCTCTGCCTCCAGAATTCAAGCATTTCTCCTGTCTCAGCCTCCGGAGTAGCTGGGACTACAGGCGCCTGCTACCATGCCTGGCTAATTTTTGTATTTTTAATAGAGACAGCATTTCACCACGTTGGCCAGGCTGGTCTTGAACTCTTGACCTCAGGTGATCCACTGGCCTCTGCCTCCCAAAGTGCTGGGATTGCAGGTGTGAGCCACTGTGCCCAGCCTATTGTATTTATTTTTCAAGGCACTTATCCCTATCTGAAATTTATCTTCATCACTGCTGTATGTTCTCTTGTCTGTCTCGCTCTCCCAGAAGACAAACTCCATAATACCAGCAGGGCTCATGTCTGCTTTCATTATAACTCCCAGATCAGAGTAGATGTTCAATAAATGTTTGATGAAGTAAGGAACAGGTTAGGTGTGGGAGTGTGCTGGCATTGGTATTACCTTATTCATTCAGCATAAGTATCAGAATTATTATCAGTATTAGTATTTTGTCAATGTTATTATTCTTTTGACATAGACTAAGATACTGGAAGCCAGATGGGTGAAAGAATTGGCTTAAGGTAACTGAGCCAGGAAATGATGGCACTGGGATCCTTAACTTCCACTCCCTCCCCCTTTCAGAGTTTCACACATTTCCTTTTTTTTTTTTTTTTTTTTTTTTTTGAGACAGTCTCACTCTGTCGCCCAGGCTGGAGTGCGGTGGCGCGATCTGGACTCACTGTAGCATCCACCTCTCGTGTTCAAGCGACTCTCCTGCCTCAGTCCCAAAAGCAGCTGGGATTACAGGTGCAGGCCACCATGCCTGGCTAATTTTTGTATTTTTAGTAGAGACGGGGTTCCATCATATTGGCCATGGCTGGTCTCGAACTCCAGGGCTCAAGTGATCCGCCCGCCTCAGCCTCCCAAAGTGCTGAGATTACAGGCATGAGCCACCATACCTTGCCGAGTTTCACAAATTTAATCTCCCATCCTCTGACCCTCACCACGGGGCCAACTTCACCAGCCCAACCTCCATCCACGCCACAGAAGTCTGGCCTCCTTTCCCAGACTCCTCTCCAGCCCCAAGCTCCATCAGGTAAAGCAGACATCCCGTCGCAGGACAAGACCTCAAGACCCAAGGTCCCAAGAATCGGGCCCTCCCACTCCTGACGCTTGCCCCACCCCAGGGCCCCATTCCAGGCGTCTCTCATCTCAACCCTGGGAGGGAGCCCCAGATGATGCCTGTCTGGGGGGATTGGGTGGGGGCCCAAAGAAAGAGGAACTGGAGTGCCTGGGTCCTTCCACTGACAGCCGACCTCAGCTGGGTGTGGTGAGGGTGGGTATAAAAGGGTCAGTATATATTAAGAGGAGGAGAGAAAGAAAAACGGGAGCAAGAGAGAAGGAGGCCCAGACAGTGAGGGCAGGAGGGAGAGAAGAGAGGCAGAAGGAAAGCGAGCTAGAAAGAAAGGGTTCCGGATTGGAGGGGAGAGTGAGGGAGGGAGGAAGGCGGCCAGGGAGGCGGGTGGGGGGGGGCCTCGGGAGGGTGGAAGGAGGGAGGAGAAGGGCGGGGCACGGAGGCCCGAGCGAGGGACGAGACTCCGACTCCAGCTCTGACTTTTTTCGCGGCTCTCGGTAAGTTTCCAGTCCGTTATTCCCGGCTGAGGCTTCTTAATTTACTTGGGAATGTAGCAGTTTGGGAAAGACACCCCCAGGCTAGGAGAGATCGCCCCACTCTTGGAAATCCTTGTAACTTAATAAGTGATCTCCTAGTACTTGAGATGGGGATATGGGAAGGGGTGGGGCTGGGCAAAGTTTTAGGGTCCCGCAGAGCCCTCCACGGGAAAACTTCCTGCAGTTTTTCCTGAGCCATGTCCACTCTCCTCTGAGGGCCCTAAGATCAGGGCATTGCATGAGAACACCCCAAGTCTGGGAGACCTCTAGGTCCCCCGTTCCTGGGCACCGAAGGGTCCTGGGAGGCTGACTCCTTCTCAGGCCTCTCTTCCACCCAGCGCGAATCCCATCCATTTGCTCCAGATGTCCAGCAGGCACCAGTCTGGCAGCAGGGTGGGGTGAGGACCTCGTGGACATCCCCAGGGGCTGGGGTTTCCCTGGTGCTTAGAGGCAGGGGGGTGGGATGAGTCACCAGATGACTCACCAGGCCCCCCTCCTCCCCTCATCCCAGGAGAGGAGTGGTGTGAGTCAAGGATGCCTGCGCTGGGGGCAGCTCCTCGCTCCTGATACGTTGGGGTGCAAGGTCGGGGGCTCAACTTCAGTTTTCACTATCTGGCCTGTATGTACCCAGAGACAGGGCTCTGGGGAGAGAGGAGCCACATTGCTAATCCTCCTCATTCTGGGACCCCAAGAGTCCATCTCTGGCCCTCTCCACCCCTGCAGCCCATGAGGAACTCAGGAATTCAGGCCCCAGCCCCCTCCTCCCTGAGAGACCCAGGAGTCTGCACCGAAGCCCTTCCTCCATCAGGAGACATCTCACCCACCTTTGTGCCAACTTCTTTTTTTTTTTTTTTTTTTTGAGACAGAGTCTTGCTCTGTCGCCCAAGCTGGAGTGCAATGGCACAATTTCTGCTCACTGCAATCTCCGCCTCCTGGGTTCAAGTGATTCTCCTGCCTCAGCCTCCCGAGTAGCTGGGAATACAGGCACACGCCACCATGCCCAGCTAATTTTGTATTTTTTTAGTAGAGATGGGGTTTCACCATGTTGGCCAGGCTGGTCTCCATCTCCTGACCTCAGGTGATCCACCTGCCTCAGCCTCCCAAGGGCTGAAATTATAGGCATGAGCCACTGTGCCTGGCCTGTGCCAACGTCTTGAGACTCTGTCCCCTGCTCCCCCTCCCCAGGCTTCCCCTGCTGCCATGTCGCTCCTCTTACTGGTGGTCTCGGCCCTTCACATCCTCATTCTCATCCTGCTTTTCGTGGCCACTTTGGACAAGGTAAGCCTAATTGGAGCTCAGGGCCCTTCTGCTCCCCTGCACAATCCCACCACGCCCCTCCTCTAAAAACACTCTGGCCCCGCCCCTTTTACCTAGTATTTATTTTACTTATTTTGAGACAAGGTCTCACTCGGTCCCCCAGGCTGGAGTGCAGTGATTCGATCTGGGCTCACTGCAACCTCGGCTTACTGGGTTTAAGCGATTCTCCCACCTTGGCCCCCCGAGCAGCTGGGATTACCGGCACCCACCACCATGCCTGGCTAATTTCTGTATTTTAGTAGAGACAGTGTTTCACCATGTTGCCCAGGCTGGTCTTGAACCCTTGGCCTCAAGTGATCCACCCACCTCAGCTTCCCACAGTGCTGGGATGACAGGCCTGAGCCAGCAGATTGACCCTTTTAGCTCTACCTCCAATGCCTCCTCCCTGTTCTGACCCCATCCCCTTTCACATTAAATCCTGGCTTTCCCCAGTTCCGCCCCAGCCCAGACACCTCACCCTTTTCCTAACCCTCCCCACAGTGTCCCTGACCCTGTCCGCTCTCCTTCCCTAACCCTGCCCCTTGTTTCATTCTCTGTCCATCCCAGTCCTGGTGGACTCTCCCTGGGAAAGAGTCCCTGAATCTCTGGTATGACTGCACGTGGAACAACGACACCAAAACATGGGCCTGCAGTAACGTCAGCGAGAATGGTGAGGGGTGAGAGGGCGGGACTGGTCTGCAAAGGGGAAGGGAAACCCCTAGTGTCCTCAGAGGATGCAGAATTGGTAAGCCCTGGAAGTTGGAGTGGGCAGGTCAAGGCCTGAGTGGCAGAGTGCCTAGGGCTGATGCATGTCCCCCCTGTCTGGATGTACCTACCTCTTGTTTTTTTTTTTTTTCCTTTGAGACGGAGTTTTGCTGCTATAGCCCAGGCTGGAGTGCAGTGGCTCTATCTCGGCTCACTGCAACCTCTGCCTCCCGGGTTCAAGTGATTCTCCTGCCTCAGCCTCCCGAGCAGCTGGGAGTGCAGGCATGCACCACCACCCCCGGCCAGTTTTGTATTTTTAGTAGAGACGGGGGTTTCACCATGTTAGCCAGGCTGGTCTTGAACTCCTGACCTCAGGTGATCCACCTGCCTTGGCCTCCCAGAGTGCTGGGATTACAGGCGTGAGCCACTGCACCTGGCCAGTACCTCTTGTTTTGACTAGGCCATATAGATAAAAGCCTCCTCCTCTGACTCAGAAAGGGTGAGACGGCATGCTATAGGTTTAAGGAATAGAAAGAAAGCTCCCAAGATTCTGAGAAGACAAGATTATGTTTCCAAAGCTCTAAGGAGATGGGGTGGTGCTCTGAATGGATGCCTGGGACCAATTTATCCAAGTTCCCAGGGGATGGGGCTGAAACCACTTTAAGGTTCTAAAGGGGGCTGGGCGCAGTGGCTCACACCTGTAATCCCAGCACTTTGGGAGGCCAAGGCGGGTGGATCACCTGAGGTCAGGAGTTCGAGACGAGCCTGGCCAACACAGTGAAACCTCAACTCTACTAAAAATACAAAAATTATCTGGGCGTGGTGATGCACTCCTGTAATCCTAACTACTTGGGAGGCTGAGGAAGGAGAATCGCTTGAACCCAGGAGGCAGAGGTTGCAGTGAGCTAAGATCACACCACTGCACTCTAGCCTGCACAACAGGAGTGAGACTCCATCTCAAAAAAAAAAAAAAAAAAAGTTTTAAAGGGGTGAGGCCAGGTGCATTGGAGTTCTAAAGTAAAGTTATAGATATGCTGCATCTATGTAAAGTTCTATGTGAAAGATTTAATGCAAAACTAAGATTAAAGCATGTGGCCTGCTCTCACCACTTCGATTCAATGTTTTGCTAGAGTTCCCAATGCAGCAAGGTAAGAAAAAGAAATAAAAGGCATGGGAAATGAATTAGGAAAAAGTGTCTCTATTCCCACTAAACATGTTGTTTATGTAGAAAATCCTTTAAAATTCTGCAAAGTGGACAGGCACAGTGGCTCATGCCTGTAATCCCAGCACCTTGGGAAGCTGAGGAGGGGTGATCACTTGAGCCCCAGAGTTCAAGACCAGCCTGGGCAACACCCTGTCTCTACAAAAAAATTTAAAATTACCCAGGTGTGGTGGCTTGTGCCTGTGGTCCCAGCTACTTGGGACGAAGGGGTGAGAGAATTGCTTGAGCCAAGGAGGATGAGGCTGCAGTGAGCCATGATTGTGCCACTGCGCTTCAGCTTGGATGACAGAGCAAGACCTGGTCTCAAAAAAAAAAAAAAAAATCTGCAAAGCAACTACTAGAACTGAGAAGAGAATTTAGCAAGGTCACAGGGCTCAAGGTCAATGTAAGTGATACATCTAAGTATCTAAGCTTGTATGGCTCTAAAGGGGAGCAGGGATGGGGCAGAGAAGGGTCACATGGTGAGCAAGCAGGTGGAGCTGGAACTCTGGACCCACCGTGACGTCCCCCTCTGTATCCTCTTTACTGCAGGCTGGCTGAAGGCGGTGCAGGTCCTCATGGTGCTCTCCCTCATCCTCTGCTGTCTGTCCTTCATCCTGTTCATGTTCCAGCTCTACACCATGCGACGAGGAGGCCTCTTCTATGCCACCGGCCTCTGCCAGCTGTGCACCAGTGAGCACTGCCCCTCCCCATCCCTAACCCCCCAAGAACTGAGCAGAAGGGAGTGGAGTGTGTCAAGATGCTGAGGGCCCTGAGAATGGGCCTCTTGTAGAAGAAAACAATTTTGAACACCCCAGTAGCCACAGGAGGTGCCTCCGTGAGCTACCTCTCTGCCCCCAGGGATTGCTGGGACTTGTAGTTTTCAGTGGCTAATGATAGTTGTGGCTTGCGCTTATGAGTCATTAGGGAATTTAGGGCTTCAGGGAGCCGGGGCTGGGGAAGGAGTTTCGTAGTCTCGGTGACAGGTAAATAGTTTTGGTCCCAGGAATTGGGGGTGACGTGGGGGGATAAGCTAATTAGCACCTCATTAGAGATCTGTGAATCATAAGAGTAACGGTATTTATGTCTGCCAACTGCTGTTTCTCGCGTGCATATTGTGCATCAGACACTTCAGGAAGTTTTGCTTACTTTTCAGTGTTTTGACTTCAGGTGCAAAGGGCTAACTTAATCATAGTCCTCAGTTTGGGAAGCATCTCCCTAGGTTCTTGCAAAGCCTCTTTCTTGCTTTATTAATCTACAATTGCACGTTTGGCTTATAGAAACACTAAAAAATATTCCTTGGATGGACAGAGATATTATAGTCCCATCTTACGGAAGAGCAAATGCGACCTAGAGAGATTATTAAATCAGTCACCCAAGGCCACGCTGCAGTTGCACGGCGCTGGGGAGAGAACGACAACTCCCAGAAGGCAGCGACGCTGCCCTCCCGGCCTTCTTTGCCCCCCGGGGATGTTGGGAAATGTAGTCTTCCTGGAGGGCAATGCGTGACGCATGGTTTCCGTCTTCTTCAGGCGTGGCGGTGTTTACCGGGGCCCTGATCTACGCCATTCACGCCGAGGAGATCCTGGCGAAGCACCCGCGAGGGGGCAGCTTCGGTTACTGCTTCGCCCTGGCCTGGGTGGCCTTCCCCCTCGCCCTGGTCAGCGGGATCATCTACATCCACCTGCGGAAGCGGGAGTGAGCGCTCCGCCTCGCCCGGCCGCCCCCGCCCGCTCCCGGCCCCACGCCGCACGCCCTCCAGAAAATAAAACTGTTTAACCGCGGGCTCTGCTTTGATCTCCTTCCTTCCTTCCTTCCTTCCGCCTCACGGGACCCAGGCTGCGCACGTTTGACCTCTCCTGAACCTAACAGGGTCCCCACTACCAGCTGCTTAGCCCTCAGAATGCCCATCTCCCAGCCTCCAACCCTTTGCTCCCGAGGACACAGGAGCCCCAACCCAGGTACCTCTTCCCTCCCACAGATCTAAGAGCCTGGACCTTCCCTTCTCTGGATGACAGAGCAAGACTACCTCTTAAAAAAAAAAAAAAAGAAAAAAATCTGCACAACTGTACATGACTACCCTATCTCCTCTGTTCATCAGGTCCTGGGACTCCTCAGGATCAGGTCCTTCTAAGATCCTCTTCTGGCCTGGCGCGGTGGCTCACGCCTGTAATCCCAGCACTTTGGGAGGCCAGATGTCGGATCCCCTGAGGTCTAGGAGTTCAAGGCTAGCCTGACCAGCATTGGAGAAACCCCATCTCTACTAAAAATACAAAATCAGCCAGGCATAGTGGCGCATGCCTGTAATCCCAGGTATTCTGGAGGCGGAGGCAGGAGAATTGCTTGAACCCGGGAGACGGAGGTTGCAGTGAGCCGACGTTGTGCCATTGCACTCCAGCCTGGGCAACAAGAGTGAAACTCTGTCTCAAAAAAAAAATCCTCTTCTGTGACCATCTTTGTTTCACCAACCTCAAACCTAGCATCTTTTTAGGACTACAGCTTTCTCGGTCTGGGACCCCAAGATCTAGTCAGAGTCCCTCCCTTCTTTCCAGGATTCAAATGCTTTCCTTCCCTCCAACTCCTGCAGCCATCCCACTCATCCAGATATTTTTTTTAATAATTTTTTTAACTGCTCCTACAGAGCAGGGTTATCCTAAAGGCAGTGTGTTGAGAGTAGCCTCATCCAGACTTATTAAACATGATTTATTACTTTGGGAGAAGAGAGATAGGGGAGAAATTGATAGACCAATAAATATTGCACAGGCTGCTGCTGGTGGGGAGATCCAGACCGAGGTAGTTTCTGTAGAAAGGGTGAAGGACCTGGGCGAGGAAGGTACCTGAGATTGCTGGGGAGCCAGGCTGGGAGCGAGTCTTGGTGGCGAGGGTGGTTTCTGGTTCACCTACCTAGCACAAGATCCCCTAACCCTTTCAGCCTAGACACCCTGATCAGCAGCTGACCAGCTGGCCTGCCGTGTAAGCAGCAGCAATTGATAGCAAGATCAGGTTTCCTTTAGAAATTCTTATTAGTTGCTTCCCTGCAGCGACAACCGGCTGCCCAAGGTTGAAGGAACCCAGCAGCTGTCACTGGCCGTTTGCCAGGAGGCGGGGCTAAACGGCCTTGGTGCACATGATGGGCAGTTTGCCTGGAGAGGGCTAAAAAAGACAATGATATCTAGTCTCGGGAGGGCATGGCTTTAACAACCCTACCTGGCGGTTTGCAGAAGCCAGAGTCGAGCAGCTGTGATTGGCAGACACCCCAGCTCCTCAGCCAACCCACGTTCAGATGTTTATGGTGAGGGTGGGACTAAGAAATGAAATAGAAGCAGAGCTAAATCGCTTTGATTGGCTGTTCATCGAAGGGGCGGGTGTAACTTAGCAACTGCTGGATATTTTGATTGGCTGCTTTGCTTAAGCACACAGTGTAGCAAAAATAATTACCTGTCAGTTATTAGAAGTTGGAGTGAAAAAGTATAATAACCGTAATTGACAGCCTGTCGCGAAGGAGGCGGGGCTTAGTTCCTAGCGTGCTGACTGGGCAGGGAGGTAGGTTCTACTCAGGGGTTGTTACTGCTGGGTGTGGCCTGCGAGGGCTCGGAAGTGATTGGAGCCAATGGGTCTAGTTTGGGGAAACCCGGGGGTGGGAACAATCCCATGCTGGGAGTCAGGGCCTGCAGATGCGCCAGGGCCCGAGTTCCGTTGAAGGCCACCTCACAGCCTGACTTGGCTAGAAGCCAGTTCTCCACCTCTGACCGGAGCCACGTGGAGGTCTCTGCAAGGGGAGAGGCAGGTGTTCCGAGGTCACATTGAGATCGGGGAAGATTCGGGGGATCAGCGAGGAGGGGTAGGGCAAAGAACAGGAAGGGCCTGGGTTTAGGAGAAGTCTAGGGGTGAACTTGAAGCTTGGAGGGGAGCGGAACAAGGCTGGGGAGGTTCGAGAGGGTCAGAAGGCCCAGCTCTGGGGCTCTTGTCCGGGGACAAGCCAGAGGCTCTTGGGCAGGGAAGGTGGGGGCTCCTGTAGGGAAGCGGACCACCTGGGGCCCACACAGGGAGCGCGCAGGTTCTCTCGTAGGGAGAGTGTGAGCTGAGGTGGAGGAAAGAGTGCCAGGAGGGGGCCGTGCCATTGGGCCAAGGGTCTCCACCAGGCTGAGGTCAGGAAAGGGCGGTCATATCAGGGACCAAGATCGGAGGCTGGATTCGGAGGTCCTATCTGCTGAAGCTGGGTCTCTTCGCAAATCCGTCAGGTCCACCCATGGGAAGTGGGGGTGGGGACGTGTCTCGCTGGGGCGGGGCCTCGCGGGGCTGTGGCCCCTGGGCGCAGGGTCTCAAGGCCACGTCCTACCTTCGAGCGGGCCTGGCGTGCCCCCTGACCGCCGGGCCAGGAAGCTGTGAGCCAGCAGCGCCTCCTTGGTGTGCTCATCCTGCGCGCGCAGGGCCAGGGCGCTGAGCAGCTCCGAGTTGTTGGACGTGCTGCGGTAGTAGAGCATGTGCGCCAGCTCCAGCGCCTGTGCGCTACGCCGCTGCCCGAACATCTGCAGGGGGGACAATGCCCTGTGGGCTCAGTTCGGAGTGCGCCCCCACCCATACACAGCCCCTGGGGTCACCCACTCTGGCAAGCCCATGCTGCATACTCCCCTGGGGAGGCGAGGAGGTCCTACCCAGACCTCTTCAGTACCGGTCCCCAGAGCTCAGCCGGGGGGGGGGTGGGTGTCTGTCTGTTTGGGGGTTTTCTTTCTTCCTTTCTTCCTTCCTTCCTCTTTCTTTTTTTTTTTTTTTCTGGCAGGGTCTCGCTCTGTTACCCAGTCTGGAGTTGAGTGGCTATTCACAGGCAACTCATAGCGTACTGAAGCCTTGAACTCCTGCGCTCAAAAGGTCCTCCGGCCTAGGCCTCCCAAGTAGCTGGGACTACAGGTGTGTGCCACCAAGCCCGGTATTTTTGGTAGAGATAGCGTTCTCCCTGTGTTGCCCAGGCTGGTCTCAAACCTCCAGCCTGGGGCGATCCTCGCTCCTCAGCCTCCCATAGTGCTGGGGTTACAGGTGTGACCCAAGGTGCCGGCCAGGGATCTGTATTTTTAACACCCGTGCCTTTGAGGGTTCCAGTGGCTAGGAGACCACCAGCCCCATTTGGCCAACAGTTTTTAGCAACCATTACACTGGTTTGCTCATCTGAGCCACGTATTAATGGATTTGCCCAAAGATTTGCAGATGTTAGGAGTTTTAACTTTTAAAGATTTCGTTACAGGCCCGGTGCGGTGGCTCATGCCTGTAACCCCAGCACTTTGGGAGGCCGAGGCGGGCGGATCACAAGGTCAGGAAATCGAGACCATCCTAGCTAACACGGTGAAACCCTGTCTCTACTAAAAATACAAAAAAATTAGCTGGGCGTGGTGGCACACGCCTGTAATCCCAGCTACTGGGGAGGCTGAGGCAGGAGATTCGCTTGAACCCGGGAGGCAGAGGTTGCAGTGAGCCGAGATCATGCCATTGTATGCCAGCCTGGACAACAGAGTGAGACTCTGTCTAAAAAAAAAAAAAATTGTTACAACAAATTTTTATGTTTTAGAGACATAATAAAGTATTTCCAGAGAAGTCTAGAGTGTGGTCTTTAGGGGAAATCTGATTGACTATTGCTAATTGTTGATGTCAGGTGCTGGCTAATGGAGTTTATATTCTTCTATTTCTGTATTTGTCTGAACTTTTCCATAATAAAAAAACAATTTAAAATATTAAACTGTAGACCAAGTACAGTGGCTCATGCCTATAATCCCAACAGTGAGAGGCCAAGGGGGAGGATCACCTGAGCCCAGGAGTTCAAGACCAGCTCGGGCAACATAGTAAAAGCTTTGTCTCTACAAAAGATAATTTTTGTCTCTACAAAAAATAATTTTTAAAAAAATTAGCTGGGTGTGATGGTGAATGCCTGTACTCCCAGCTACTCAGGAGGCTGAGGCAGGAGGATCGCCTGAACCCAGGAGGCTGAGGCTGCAGTGAGCCATGATCATGCCACTGCACTCCAGGCTGGGTAACAGAGTGAGACCCTGGTCTCCAAAAAAAAAAATTAAGTTGTAAAGAGAAGAACAGAGGGGAAGGACGGTGTGGGGAAGAGCAGGTCTGGGCCCCACTGTCTCCTGGATGCCCTCTTCCCCACCATTACTCTCCTTGCTCGGAGCCTTGTTCCCATCATTGCTATTGGTAAGAAGTGAGGGCATCAGTGCCCTCTCGGCTCTCACTGAAAACCTGTGCCCAGACCAGACATGTGGCTCACACCTGTAATCCCAGCACTTTGGGAAGCTGAGGAAGGCAGATTGCTTGAGGTCAGGAGTTAAGTCATCCTGACCAACATGGTGAAACCCCAACCCTGTCTCTACTAAAAATACAAAAATTAGGCCTGACATGGTGGCTCATGCCTGTAATTCTAGCACTTTGGGAGGCCGAGATGGTCAGGAGTTCGAAACCAGCTTGGCCAACATGATGAAACCCTGTCTGTACTAAAAATACAAAAAAAAAAAAAAAAATTAGGTGTGGTGACAGGACGCCAATCACAGCTACATGGGAGGCTGAGGCAGGAGAATCACTTGAACTCAAGAGGCAGAGGTTGCAGTGACCTGATATCAGCCTGGGCAACAGAGCAAGACTCTGTCTCAAAAAATAAATAAATAAAAATATAAAAATTAGCCAGGCGTGGAGGCATGTGCCTATAATTCCAGTTATGCAGGAGGCTGGGGTGGGAGAATCGCTTGAACCCAGGAGGCGGAGGTTGCAGTGAGTCCAGATCATGCCACTGCACTTCAGCCTGGGTGATAGAGTGAAACTATGTCTCAAAAAAAAAAAGGAAGAAAGAAAGAAAAGAAAAGAAAACCTGTACCCAGATTCCTCCATTCAGCCACAAAATGAGCTCAGGGCCACTAGACCCTGCAGCTGGCAGGCCTGGCTGCTTGACTCCTGTATGCCCTTACCACCTGCAAGCCCTTGGTAAGACCTGAGTGCTGATGCCAGGGAGGGTTCACGAAGCCAATACACAGTGAATAAAGCATTGAGACAGAGCCTGGCCCCTCAGAAACACTCACCAAACATTAGCTACTATGGAACAGTCATCCACACCCTGTGCTGAGTGCCCAGAGAGTGTACCCATTTTTTTTTTTTCTTTTTTGAGATGGAGTTTCACTCATGTTGCCCAGGCTGGAGTGCAGTGGCATGATCTTGGCTCACCGCAACCTCTGCCTCCCAGGTTCAAGCGATTCTCCTGCCTCAGCCTCCCAAGTAGCTGGGACTACAGGCATGTGCCACCACGCCTAGCTAATTTTGTATTTTTAGTAGAGATGGGTTTCTCCATGTTGGTCAGGCTGGTCTTGAACTCCTGGCTTCATGTGATCCGCCTGCCTCGGCCTCCCAAAGTGCTGGGATTACAGGCGCGAGCTACTGCGCCTGGTGGAGGGGCTGCATGTAAAGGCTGGGCCTCAGCCCAGGGTGTGGGGAAATGCCTCGTGAATGCACTAAATTAACTCGCCAACTGGACTTTCCCATTGTTATTTTTGGATTTAGGTTTTCACTATGTTGCCCAAGCTGGACTCCAACTCCGGGCTCAAGCGATCCTCCCACCTTGGCCTCCAGAGTAGCTAGGATACAGGCATATGCCACCATGCCTGGTGCGAACTGGGTTTGAAATGGGGTCTTGCAGAGCCTGACAGCCCCTCCTGGGGCCACCAAGGGGTGGGGCGGAGGGTCACTGTAGGCTGGGACTCATTGTCTTCTCCCTAGAGACACCGGCCTCCCTGCCTCTCATCAGGCCCCTCCCCCGTCCTCCATGCTTACACCCCTTCCACGGCTCCCTGCTGCTCTGAGGATAAAGCCTCAGGCACCGCTCTGGGTATTCGAGGCCCTTGCCACCCTGTGGGGCCACCCCCTCTACCCTGCTCACTGGATCCAGTCCCGTGAGATACACCAGGCTGAGCTCGAGTGCCCTTTCCCCACCAGGCTCAACTCCCCTCTCCCACAGCTTTCCTCAGATCCTGCCTGAGCCCTGGTCCCAGGCAGAAACTGCTCCCTCCCCAGCCCCTTGTTGGCTGAGAGTCCCAGCACCCTCTCCGGCGGTGCAGCCTGGCTATTATCTGCGGGATTTATCACCAGCCTTCCTCAGAGCTTGTCAGCATGGCTGAAAACAGCTTGAAAACCAATGAGC
>PVKP010032494.1:0-25818 GCA_004027715.1 Plecturocebus donacophilus | reverse complement strand
GGAGTTACCTGTGAGGAGGTGCCCCCGGAGTTACCTGTGAGCAGGTGTCCACAGAGTTACCTGTGATGAGGTTCCCCCGGAGTTACCTGTGAGGGGTGCCCCTGGAGTTACCCATGAGGAGGTGCCCCGGAGTTACCTGTGATGAAGTTACCTGTGTGGAGGTGCCCATGGAGTTACCTGTGAGGAGGTGCCCCTGGAGTTACCTGTGAGCAGGTGCCCGTGGAGTTACCTGTGAGCAGGTGTCCCTGGAGTTACCTGTGAGGAGTTGCCCATGGAGTTACCTGTGAGGAGATGCCCACAGTGTTACCTGTGAGGAGATGCTCCTGGAGTTACCTGTGAGGAGGTGCCTATGGAGTTACCTGTGAGCAGGTGTCCACGGAGTTACCTGTGAGGGGGTGCCCCCGGAGTCACCTGTGAGGGGTGCCCCCGGAGTTACCTGTGAGGAGGTGCCTATGGAGTTACCTGTGAGCAGGTGTCCACGGAGTTACCTGTGAGCGGGTGCCCCCGGAGTTACCTGTGAGGGGTGCCGCCGGAGTTACCTGTGAGCTGGGCCTGCCAAGCTGGCCACGCCCAGGAGCAGCAATGTGTGGGGAAGATGATTTCAGGTGGGAGGAATGGCTCACAGCAGGAATAAAGGGGGCAAGGCCCCATCACTTTTTAGCACAGGAACAGAGGCGCTGACTCCTTCTCAAGAAGCCGTTTCTTGTTTGGAAGCAGCTTCTTAGATGTGGCGCCTGACTGCCTACGTAGCTGAAAATACAGTTCACCGTTTATCTCGGGCTTCCTATTGCATAAAGGACAAGGCGTCTATAGCTGGTGTTGACCTGTCCTAACACATACACATCACCACAGATAGAAACGCTGAGGGTCTTACTAAACTCATAGCCACACCCTTTCCTGAGTCTTGAAAAGTCCTACTCTAACTGTGGCCTTCCATCTTCTCAGCCGATGCTTTCTGTGTCCACACTGCCGCCGTGCAGGGCTGGCCATTGCTGAAGTCAAAAGAATCTGTGTCCTTAACTTCCCCAAACACAACAGCATCATGTGAGCATCAGATGCCAGCAGGTCGATGACGAGAGAACCGCCCCACACAGAAGCCAGCCAGCCTCCTGTAATGTCCAGCGCGTCATCTCTGTGGGTCCTCACTTGAGCTACCAAGGCTACCAGCACACGTCCTGGCAAAACCTTTGTAGTGTTCTCCTACAAACTAAGCATAAATTTCGTGGGAGATGACAGATTACTTCATATACCATGCAAGCAAGCCCAGACAATAGCTTTAGCCGTGACTGATTGCCTCGCTGTAACCCACTTTGTGTTAAATGCATTCTTGCTGTTCAATTCCACCACTGTAATTTTGTTCTTCTGCATTCCCCGGCCCTCTGCGGACTAACCAGGTTCCTTCAGTAATGATTTCTTTTCTATTGTATTGTTTTCTGCATAATCAAGTTGGTAGGTGGGGGTTTGGGTGACACAGCCATCTGTCAAGTTCATTTGCTCTGAAAATGCAAGAAATAATGGCCTCTACAACTTGGGGCTATCCGTTATGAAAGAAGAATATCAGCTTTTACCCTGTGCTCTTTTCTCATCTCTCCAAATTATTTCTCCCCTTTCAATAAGATGCACATACACTCTCTCCTACATGACAGGTTGTTTACATATTTTGGTCCTTTTTAAGGGGAAAAACATATTTATTCCTATCACTTGTCCACCTTCTATTGCAATTTATGCAGGCAATCCAATTAAGGAGACGCGGCTAACATCCAGACTAATGTGCCTGTCTAGGGACTAAAGATGCTGCCAGCGCCTGAGCCACTCAGGGGCTCCTTCCTATCAGGGCTTCTCTGGCAGGGCAGCTCCACTCCTTGAAGTCTGCATAATGGGGGAGGTGAGGGACAGCGGGTGCCACCGAGGACAGGGAGCGCCGCCAGTCACTCCGCAAAAATAAAAAGCCGCTAAATCGTCGCTTATCAAATTCACTGAAGTCACATAATGGTTCCCTTCTCAGACTGGAAGAGGTGAGCCATGCCAAGCAGAAAGGATGCTTTTTGAGATTCCAAATTGTTTTCTATTTGAAGGAAGTAGAATGACTCAGGGAAAAGTACTCATGAGATTTTTTTTTTTTTCCTAAACAGGGATGATGTGGATAAGATTAAAATCTGATAATGGGACAGAAGCTTCTCTGAGATCACGAATCCTACTGAACTGGCATATGATGCTTAAAGTTCTTTTTGGTAATAGGGATGCATTTCATATGTGCTGTACCTGGTGTGCTGCTGTGGGAACGATCACCAGAGCTGCCCGGACTGATCGGTGCTGGGAAGCTCTTTCCAAGTTGCTCCCTCCTGTGATTTTATAGACACAGTTGATGTCTCCCCTCTGATGGGCAAGCATGATCCCTTCCCCGGTGTTGAGAAAAAAGTCTAAAGGGGCCTCCCACATGGCACGAGTACTTTGGCCAATGCCTCTGCCGTGCTCCCACCTGGGACCCTGTACTGCACGGGAAGATCATCTTGGGTCGTGGCTTCGTGGGTGTCCTCAAGGGTGACCCAGCTCCAGAGATGGTCCATCCACCCAGGCACCTCTAGCGCTAGCTCTATCGTCTACCTCCATCATCTGTCAAGAGATTTGCTGTAAGAATTGGCTTCTGTGATGTGGAGCCTGGCAAGTCCCGCAGCCTGAAGTTGGGCAGCTGGAGGAGGCACCAGGAGCTGCTAGAGGAAGCCCCAGTGAACGGAGTCTGAAGGCAGGAGACCCGCGGCCTGGCTTGGAGACTGTCAGGAAGCGAGGAGAAAATTCTTCCTTGTTCAACTTTTTACTCCATCAGGTCTTCAGTGGATTGAATGATGTCCACCCGCACGAGTGAGGCAGACAGCTTCCCTCAGTCCATGGATTCAAATGTTAACCTCATCCAGAAATACCCCCAGATACTGTGCCTGACCAAGAATCTGGACATCAGGGCCCTATCAGGGTGACACATAAAATCATCCCCCACAGGTGACACTGCCTTGGTACATCTCTACATGGAACTCCGGGGAGACCCCTCTTCACTCTCAGAGTATATGTTTGGGGGACTCTGAGAGACATGAGCATATTGCTTCAGAATCTGCCTTTTCTGAGTAATTACTGCTGAGAACAGAGAGGGAGGAAAGAGTGTGAAAGAACCTTGTATTTGTCAAGAAGAGTCGCAGAGATGCAGCCCCTTCTCAGAAAGCAGCATGGAGCCGCAGAGGTACAGCCACCGTCAGGGGGCCAGGTTTTCCAGCTCTTCCGCAATCCCTTAGAGAAAGCTCCTGCCAAAGACATCTGCCGCTATGGGCTAGCGACAAGCTTCTCTTGCTTTTAAAGTACATTCTACTTAAAATCCAAGCTTCAGCCAGAAGCAGTATTACTCAGAAGACATTTTTGGCTAATAGTCAGTTGTTAAAGGAAACATGAAATGATGTCTGAAGTGGATTTTGTGAAGTGTTTTCTACACCCTTGAATTAGTAATTGCCGCATTTTATAGCCCTAATCCTGTAACAATTGAGTTACTAATTTTAGTTTATTTTTTCTCCAAAATTTGACATCACTCAGACAGTCTATTCTTACCATTGGCTGTAAGAAGAACAGTGAGAAAGAGCTAAGAGGAGGGAAGCAATCCCTACACAATGGAATCATGACGGGGAAGTCACTTCTCAGTCACGGCCCACGTTGCGCACTGTACACATTAACCCAAAGTCTGCACTGGAAGTGGGATTATAGCTTGGCAGTGAATGAATTGCTCAGCCCACCTATTAACCACACTCTTTTAGGCTTTGTATTGCCTCTAATTGCTGTAATGATGAACATTTTCCCAGGTTTGGGTTTACAGAAGAGGCCTTAGCAGCTTTCAACTATTTAGAGGTAAGTTCAACTTTGTGAAATGGCCACAATACGTCTTGTTCAGTGGTGAGTGGGAGCCATAAAAACCCTCTAGAGACACGGGCACATCTGAGATAGACACTGCCAACACACCAGCCCTGGTGGGCAGAGGAGCCTTTTGCAGGGGCGCGAGTTGTCCATCTAGAATATTCTTCAGCTCTCTCGTGGCTTGACACAGACTTTCCATTGAGTTCCAAGAAATTCTTTACTCAGGAAAGTTTTCTTGTTAATAGTGAAATATTCACATAAAATAAGAAAGGGCAAGGCAAACATGGATGATTTCCAGAGTCTTCCAACCTGAAGACATGCCTTAGATACTTAGCAAAGGGAAATATAACATCCAAATTGTATGTAGCCAAAATTCTTTGACAGAAAATATTTGATGGGCATCAACGGCGTGGTGACTTTTAAGACGACTATCCAGCCTTCCCTGTCAGTGCTGACAGAATGTATCCAATGGATGTATCCAGTGGGTGCATTTTCAAGCTGGATTCTCAGTTGGGCATCCTCCTTTTCTGACGCCCTGTGCTCCTGCCTCTACATCTGCCTGTGTCTCCTCAAGATTGACAGGTATGGACCTGAGTCTCAGCAGCAAGAGCTGCATAGCTGGACTTGCCGCCCTCTTTGTCATGCGGGAAGAGCTCAACTGAGATTATGATAAGCTGGGGAAACGTTAAGGCCCATTAACGATCTTGCTCACCAACGGCCCTCTCACTTCCTGCCCCTATCCCATCTCATTTTCCCTTCCCTGCCCCCGACTTCGCTCTTTCTCGGGGGCTTTTCAGGGCCCTGTGGAAAGATGCTGTTTAGACACTAGGTGTTAATTAATTACCTGGCATCATTTTGCTGCCAACTCCAAGCACTAATTGCTCCAAGTTTCTCTAAACCTAAAGTTTTCTTTGGCTCCCAGGAGTTTCTGAGTCCTCCTTTCATCCCCTGCCTTCTCTTTCTCTCTCCCAAGAGACTCTGAACTGCTTTTGAAAGGAGATCTGGGATGTGCCCTGTGTTTGTCCCCAGCGGTACAGAATCCACGTGTTTGGGTAGAGCAGGCATGGAGCACAGCGCGTCTGCGACCTGCTACCTTCCCTGCAGCCCGTGCAGCTGAGTGAGGGCCCCTGGGCCACATAGAACATCATTCACCCCTGCAAAGGGTCCCTGGGTTTCTACAGAGATCCCTGGATTCTCATCATTAAAATATCTGTGGAAGATTCTGCAGGAAGAGCTAGGAGGATGAGGAACACCTGGTGGGAGTGTCTGGCCAGATTCCAGCCCTAACACACACTCAAAGTGAGATATGGGCTGAGTACATGGTTTAGGAATAACGGCCTCAAATTGCTCCAGCGGGCTATGAGTACACTCTCCATCCGGAGGAGCATCCTGTCCCTCCAACCTCACTCCAGCTACCCTTTCTCTGCGAGGTCTGGCCGTTCATGATTTATCTTCAGCTTAGGGTCAGAAATTCATATGCTGAATAGAGTAATTTTGTCCTGTAATCTAGAAATAATTGAAAATAGGGCAGAACCTCAGTGGACAGTTTTTCAGCCTCCCCAACGTGCCAGGTCCCTGCCTCCACCTTCCACCCTTCTCCGGGCCCCATGGAGGACACCGTCCTCTGCAGGAAGCATTGAAAGGCTTCCTTAATGATGGGACCATGGTAAACGTGTCCTCTCATGTATGGCAGCATAGGCCTTGCATGTGTGGACCTTACGTATTGCTTGGTGTAGTATGCTGAACGGCGTCCCTCTCACTCCCTAATAAAACCTATGCCCCACAGGACCCTGTGACTGTGACCTTATTTGAGAAAGGAGTTTTGACAGATGGGGTGAAGTGAAGCAAGTTGACCTTAGCTTACCCACAGGCATGGATTCAGGTCCCTGTATCCCGAGTGCTCCCAGGATAACTTGGAAGGGCAAAGTGCAGCAGGACTTCATGCGGGTGGGAGTTGAACACAGGCCAGCAGGTCCAGAGGTGGGCAGGTCCCCGTGGAAGGGATGGTGATGGCTTCTGTGGCCTTCAGGTCACGGAAGGAGAGATCTAGACACAGACACGGGGGAGGGCCCCCTGCAGATGGAGGCAGAGATAGGAGCAACGCAGCCACAGGCAAGGAGCACCCAGAGCCACCAGGAGCCGGAGCTGGAAAATCCTCCTCATGAAACTTCCGAAGGGCCCGAACATTTTGTTGTTTTAAGGTGGACTTGATTGGTGGTGATTTGTTACAGCAGCCCCAGAAAACGAACACAGAACAGCAGTAGCTCATAAACAGGCGCTTGGTGGCCACTCCTAGCCTCATTTTTGCCATTATAAATATGGAAAATCTGTAAAGGTTAAAATATTGTGTGCAAAGAATGACTCACAGTCCTGTTGACAGCCTGATGTGTGCAGAGATGCCTCCGAGTCTGCCTTGAAAACCCGGGTCTGCTCCTAAACAAGGACCCGCTTTAGCCCGAAAGGGTCGCCTGGCCTCTGCAACCTGCTCTTTGGAAAATAGCCAGCAGGAATCACCAGTGTGATTCCAGAAGTCCTCCTAAGCTACCGAGTTCCTGCTCGCTCCGGGCCACAACCTGTGAGACCTGCCTCCTTCCCTCGACCCTCACGCCCCCGACACTGCCTGTGTCCCGCTCAGTCCCTGCATGCCGCTTTTGTGGGTGTGTCTGTGGAGTGTCCCTGAACCCCGGTCCTGGATGTTTATTCACCTGATGTAGCTATCCCTGCAGCACAGAGACCTCCACTCTGGAAGCCAGAGAACTCGCTCGAAAAATGAAAATGTGCCTTAACAAGAAAAGCCAGCTGTGAAGACAGACATCCTCTGACAGAGGCATGTCCCCGCACGTGTTCTGAGGGCACCCCCCAGGCTGCAGCCCCATTTCCGGAGTCCGGCTGGCACTGGCCTGTCCGCTTCCTGCCAGAGGAAACCTGAGGCGGCCCCAGCTTGGTGGCCAGCTTGGTAGGTGGAGGGAGCGACTGTAATTAAGTGCTGGTTTTCTGCTCCGTGAAGTTGTCATTTATTTATGGTGCTTGGCTAGGTTGGCCTGGACCAATCTCACTAGCCAAGTTTGAGCAGGGACTTTTGTCTGACACATTAACAGGCTGATTCCCTGGACAGCAAGTGACATGCAGCCGCCCTGCTTTTCACACATGGGCCTCGCTCCGGGATGCAGACCTGCAGGAAGGGAACAGCAGAGGGTGTGAAAGTAAAAGTCACTCTAAAGATTTCCACGCCCCAAGGGCTATGGGCTAGACTTCAGAGCTGTAGGAAAATAAGTCCAGGTTTTCCTTTCACAGGCAAAGACACTGACTTTTAATGAACCGCTGGCAGCTGGGGAAGGCCATCTAGACATTTTTGGACAGCTTGCTTTCAAACAGGGTCAACTTTATTTATAAACCTGAAAGACATATCGTTGACCTTGAACTTTATGTGATTTAGGGGAGCCTCGTTGCACCACTGTCCTTCCACCTGGTTTCTGGAGCAGATTCATTTGCCACCCAGAGCTGAGGTTTGGAAGGAAGAGCCAGGGAGGAGCTTGCTGAACAGGGGACCAGGAACGCAAAGGCCCCATCAGATTCCCTTGAGAGAAAGAGATGGCAACAGTATTCACAGTCATGGAAATGTCAACAGAACGCAGACGCTGGAGGGTTTGGGGGATCTTGGTCTATTTTCAGGTTAGTCGAAAACTAGCCATGGTTATTTTTATTCCAGTCCCAGGCAGACTGGGGAGAGGCCCCTCACCGCCTGCTTGCTGCTGCCCTGGCATCTGGCATCCAGGGTCTGTGAAGGAATCTGTCAGGGAGATTCACATCACAACTCAGTCCGGCCGGACGCAGGGGCTCACACCTGCATCCCAGACACTCAGGAGCCCAGGTGAGGGGATCCCTTGAGCCCAGTTCAAGACAAGCCTGGGTAAGAGAATGAGCCTTGTCGCTACAAAAAATAAAATAAGCCCACTGTGGTGTATGCCTATAGTCCCTGCTATACAAGAGGCTGAGGCAGAAGGATCTCTTAAGCCCAGGGGGTGGAGGCGTGAGTGGGCTATGATGACCCCACTACACTCCAACCTGGGAGGCAGACTGACAGCCTTGAACAAAAATCGTAGTTGCCACTAACTGCATTTGGTGGAATTATAAAATGTGAATAAGCCAGGGCTGATGGCTTTATTTTAGAATATATACTCAGAGTTCTTGACTTTTTGGTAGCTCCATATACATTTTCTACCTTAAAAATCTGAAAGCTGTTTGCTGTTAATTTCATTAGAAGAAAATATGACGGTTTTTAATCCATTCAGCTCTGGGCATCTCAGCTTGGCCTTCTGGCTTATGTCAGAAACCCACTATTTAAACCCTGAATGAATGGCAGGTCATGAGTTTCCACTGAAAGGGAGCTTGTAAATGTGGGCTGTGCCATCATTATGGCATGTGGACCCTGCAGCCATGGTTGACTCCATGAGTTTACAGCGGCTAAAGCCAGGTGCCATGTGATCGCCTCCAGAAAGGAAGTGGAATGGGGCTAGCGGGCTTTCACTCAGCGGCCCAAACATGCAAAAAAAAGGCTCCACAGAAAGCCACAGAGAGCCGGCAGGAGAAAATGTGTGTGTAGGGCTGTGTGTACAGGGTGTGTGTGCATGGTGTATACATGCAGGGCTGTGTCTATGCAAAGTGTGTGTGTGCGAGGTGTGTGTGTGCAGGGGATGTGTAAGGGATGTGTGTGCAAGGCCATATCTGTGCAGGGTGTGTGTGCAGGGTTGTCTGTGCAGGGCTATGTGTGCATATAAGTCTGTGTATGCAAGGTGTATGTGGGCAGAGTATGTGTGTACAAGGCTATGTGTGCAAGGTGTGTGTACAGGGCTTTGTGTGTGCAGGGTGTGTGCAGTATGTGTGTACAGAGCATGTGTGTACATGGCTATGTGTGCATATAAAGCTGTGTGTGCAAGGTACATGTGTGCAGGACTATGTGTGCCAGGTGTGCACAGAGCTGTGTGTGTGCAGTGTGTGTACAGAATATGTGTTATGGGGCTATGTGTGTGCAGGGTGTGTGCAGGGTGTGTGTACAGAGCATGTGTGTACACAGCTATGTGTATGTATAAGGCTGTGTGTGCAAGGTGTGTGTGCAGAGTATGTGTGTACAAAGCTGTGTGTACAGGGCTGTGTGCAGGGTGTGTGTATACAGGGTATGTATATGCAGGTTTTACAGGTTTGTGTGTGTGCAGGGTGTGTGTCCAAGGCATGTGTGCAGGGCTGTGTGTGCAGTGTGTGTGTGCAGAGTGCATGTGTGCAGGGTATTGTGTTCGGGAGCCTGCACTAAGTCTAGGGCCATCTGCTGTGGGGCATCCTGGGGATAGTCCTCGGTAGACTGTGCGCTGTGGAGAGCCATGCCTTCAGATGGACTGGAACACCACGGGGACAACCGGCAGCGCTCCAACTTTGACAGAACGAAGCTGTCTCTATTCTGTGACTTATTTATTGGTAGATAACTGCTCTTCAATGCTTCGTTTGAGAGGCCCTCGGAATTTGCTTCCAGATGACGGGAGGGGAGGTTTTCTCCCAGACAAAGCCAGGAACGACTGACTCAATGTAGTCATGTCACACGGAGGTGCTGCACCTGCTGGGAACGGCTCCCAGGCTGCCAGCGGGACCTGAGGCTGGTGGTGCAGGGGTCTTGCTGCCGAGCCTCCGAGAATCCGCAGCCCACAGGCTCTGCCCTCACCAGCATGCTTGAGACACAAAGCCGAAATAGAGACTGAGACCTGAACCCTGAAGATGTCACCTCCAACAGCGGTGAGCAGAGCCTGCTTTCAGGAAGAGTCACACACTTTCACCCTTGGCCAACACCTGATAACCAGACCTGGGGCCTAGCGACGTAAGTTTCCATTCAAGCCTGGACAACAGGGACGGAGCGGAGTGTGGGGACCTCTTAACTAGCCCTGGGCTCTCCTGGGCAGCGCGTTGACATCGGGGTACACAAGTGTTCACCGGAATCTGAAACACAGCCACCGTGTGGCCCGTGCCCCTGCCTCTCCTGCTGAGATGCCCGTGACCACCCTGGCCTCGCCTCATCAGGGCTGATGGTGAAACGTCCCGGGAAGGAGAGCACTGGCTTTGGCTGGAGGGACTTCATAAACTGGACTTCTGATAGTGTAAGGCTGGCATCCTGTGTCAGGGTTCCAGAAGAAAAACACACTGCTCTTCATCCATCAAGTTTGGAAGGAATGGTTTTCCTGTGCGATCGCTAATGAGGCTAGGAGCTGCTCCTCCCGGGGAGGCAGAAACGTCCCCTGAGCGGGCTGCTGGAACAGGCCGGTTCAGAACGCAGCTGGGACGGGGCTAAGGCTGTTTTCTTATGTAACAGAGCAGGGTTTCCTTTGCTTATCATTGTTTTTATTTTTTTCTTTCAGGGCCTTTCTTCAATTTCAGTTTATCATTTAAAAGATGATCATTCAAACCCAAAGTAGCACCAACACTCACGGCAGCGGATGGGCAGACTGAAGCTACCAGGAGCATCAGCCCTACACTCTCTCGGGGACCGCAGGCCCCATTGATCTCACCTCGTTGAATGGAGTCACATCAGCAACCTCACAGGGCTCCCGATAGGGTGTGTGCTAAGAATCATACAGCCATTTACGAACCCAGGCACCGTCCATTGTTTCTCTTCACACCCCTTGGGAGAGGCTTGGCCTGGTGGGGACTCTCTCTTTAAGCAGAAAGGGGATTCCATAGGAAAAGAACATGGTCGTCTACTTAGCACAGAATCAGCAACACTCTCAGCAGTTTAGGGCAGGTGGAACTCTGTATCATATTTATATGGCGTCTTCCTCAGGACAGGCTGCTAAAGCCCCATGTATTCTCAAGACGTTCTGGAAGTGTAAGGAGGGAGGCGTGCTGTGGGATTGTGGAAGGTAGGGAGGTTTCCCAGAAAGGGGGGGCACAGAAAAGTGGAGGAGCTTGTTCAATGTCAGGATAGTGTATAACTGGGAATAAAATCTACACTCGGCACTTCAGGGGCAGAGACGGACAGGTGGCACTATGTCCCTCTGGTGAGGTGGCTGAGTTGAGTGCTCCTGTGCCAGGGGAAGCTCGGCTCCATGTGGTTACTCGGGGCCCCAACGCTTGAGCTGTGGTGGACGTGTGGCTCCACTATCATGTGGGGCGTGGTTCTCTCCCACGAGGTGGAGGCTGGCTCACCCCAGCCCCCAGCCTGTTAGTGGTTAGACTATACCCGTGTGCCATTTAGGAGGGGAAAAGTAGACTTGATCAAGGTCAGACCTTGCTACTCCGCATAGAGAAACTGTTCTGGACACTATTAAAAGCATTGTTTAGCCACCAACACCCACCTGCCTCCTTCGACAATGAGGAATGCCTCTCTCCCAGGGCTTGGCATGTGACAGGCATTTGGTATTTGTTGAATTAAACTTAATTCCACATTGAGAGCCTGAAACGTGTATTGCCAGGGGATACAGCGTCTACGCTGGGTTATACTCTAGCCAGAAAAAGTGGGTCGAATTATTTAAACAGAAATACGAAGATTCTTTGTAAAAAGGGGCACAGGCAATGAGTGTGAGATGTCCAGGTGAAGAGAGGCCACCATGGTCTGCAGAGGTGGCTGGACCTGGAAGAAGGATCAGGTGCTGGAATGATTGAAGGAGATCGGAGTGTGTGCACAGGATGATGGCTCCCCCAGAGAGGATGGCACTAGAGAAATTGTGGGTCAGTTTAATAATTTGATGGTAGGAAAAAACACCTTGGTGTAAAAATTACAAAATGTATAGTCTAGAGAGAAGTCTAATAGGGATATGTGTCTGTAAGGAGGCATCGGGATTTATATAAAGAGATGGATTCCAAAGGAAAAGTATAAAGAAAGAAAAGGTCAGGTATCATGATAGTCTTGAGCTCATTCCCTCAAGGAAAAGGACAAAAAATTACCACTATTTGGATGTTACATGTTTGTAAACATTCACACACACACACAAAGTAGCTAATAAAAAGTTAATAAGGAAGCCAATTATTAAATATATTCTCAAAAATTGATGTTTCCTGTGTAACAGAAAGTACCAATTGGCATGGAATAAATTAATTTATTTATAACAGCAACTAAAATGAAAAAATGTTTAAGAATAAATTCAATGTAATGAGAATGTATAATAGATTTACTGAAGAATATTTAAAACATGTTCTTGGAGAGCCACTTTGTTGTGAGAAGATGAAGCTACTGTAACGAAAAGGTCTGAATGCGAAGCGGCTTGGGTAGGCAGCGCCTTCTCCCTCTGGTGAGGCGGCTGAGTTGAGTGCTCCTGTGCCAGGGGAAGCTCGGCTCCATGCAGTCCCTCAGTGCCCCAATGCTTAGGCTGTGGTGGACGTGTGGCTCCATCGCCACGTGGTTCTCTCTCGTGGGATGGAGGCTAGCTCACCCCACTCCCCAGCCTCTCTGTGGGAAGGGAAATAGGAAGTCAGGACAAGTGGTCTGGACTTTAAAGAGATCATCTGGAAATTGTCTTCCTCACCTTTGGAGGTATCCCCATTGTTTCAACTCAGTCTTTGTGCCACAGCCAGTTGTACAGGGTCCAGGAAATGTGGGCATCAACAATTCGGCGGGTGGTAGCTTCCAGCAGCAGGAGGAAGGAGAGCACGGGACGGGGCGGACGTGACCCTGGGAAGAGACAAGCACCCTCAGCGTTTATATGTTTAATTCAATTCTAATTCCAATGCACATTTCCGAGAATCTGGTGTGATAGTTTTAAAGGTTACCTGGGAGAATAAGTGTGTATGAATAGCCAAGAAAATATTTTGAAAGACAAGGAGTACATCTGTGACTTAATGAGCAGCAACCTGGTACCCAGCATACCACAAACCGTGACACTGGCTAAGGTTAGACAGAAAGATAAATGGAACAAATTAGGAAGTCGGAATATGAATCTACTGTAAATACTAAAACTATGTAATACACATCATTGTGGCTCACATGACACACGTTTGTGTAAACATGCATTTATACACAAACAGAAAGGCAGCGATGGTGACAAAAACAATGCTGAGATATGCACAGAGGAGAGGATGCTCAAGTTTCCGACTTCGTTCTCTAGACGTACTCCAAAGCATAGCTGTGTTTAGTTAAGGAAAGTCTGTGCAGATACACTAATATCTGAATAAGACAAAAGAAATATAGATGAATATGCATTAAATATGTAAATACTTACACGATAGATTATGACTGCCCCTCTAGAGACCACTGCTCGTGTGTGGTGTCTGAGTCTTTGCAAACCAATTCAGAAAGAAGAATTATACATTTAAGGATAATGATTTGAAAAATGTTAAATTTCTATCCTAGAACCTAATCCGAAGTAGATGCTAAGTGAAATAAATAGAAATGTAAAGGTTTCAAAGAGAGCACAGATGAATGGGCAGCTTGGACCTCAGGGGCCTTGGGGACACTGGTGATTGCAAAACCACAGGGCAGACTTGGTTTGGGCCTGCAAAGCTGGCATCCCGAGAAGACCATGTCCATGCTAGGTCAGGAGACGGGAGCCCTGCGCTGCACGATGCCTCAGCTCCACCTGCTTATGTCCTCACAAGGCAATGATCCCATGAGTGCCCCGAGATGCAGCCACAGGGATCATCATGGCAAAAGCGGTGGATCCCAGCAAGAGTGACGCCAATAAGAGTTCCTCCCCCAGCAGGAGACGGCAGGCCCCAGGGTGTCCCCTCCTCCACTCTGGGTGGCCAACAGTTGCCCTCTGGTCACAGTGCCAATGTTGGGTTCCACCAGACAGAACAGGCGGTCAGGGTGTGCAGGGAACAACTTCAGCTGCCAGCCTTCGGTAACAACAGCCCACAGGTGCCCCCGCAGGGGGTGTGCGCCAGGGATGGGCTCACCCCACAAAGTGTCTCTGGCAGGTATGGAGCGTGTTAGAGAGGGATGGTCCTGAGAGATGGAGCATGCCTCTCCACCAAGATGCCTCTTTCCTGCCCAGCGACCAGGCAGCCCCTGCAAGCCATCCAGGCCACCCCAGGTATGCCTCCCTAAGCAGCTTCCCAGGGGTCCAGCAGCTCTAGAAGCCTGCACTGGCACTCGCACTGCTGCGGCTTTGGGTTCAGACCCTCTTCCCCTCCTGCCTCCTCCCCTGGACCTCAGAAGGTTGTCAGAATCAGAAGACTTTACTATGCTGTGTGTCAGCGTCATGGTGCTGGACGCAGCACAGCCACCTGGGAGTGGCATTTAATACCACAGGGCCTTAACCTCTGTGGGGCCAGGTGCATTGAGATCACCTGTTTTACACACTTTCATTACATATATATGTGTGTGTCTGTGTAATATATACATATAAATATCACAAATTTTTTAGATATGAGTTATATACCAGTCATATGCTTACCTGTAATTGATGAATACGAAGATTAAGATGTTTTATTCCCCATGAACCCACGTCTGCCCCCGTGGGGAGATACTGGCCGGCTGAGCTTGCACTAGACTCCAGCTCTCCACCTTGGACTCATAGTGGAATCACCTGGCCAGCTTAACAAAACCACTCACCACTCTCCGGACCTGCTGAGGGGATCACGGTGTCCTTTGCTTTGGGTGAGAGCCCACCAGGTTTCTAATGGGCAGCCGGAGCTGAGAGCCCTGCTCAGACTGAGACTCGGTGGGGGGTTTCGGGGTCCCAGGGGCGGGGTCCCAGGAGCAAGTTGCCATGTGGGCAAATTTGGGCTGATGGGTTGCAGAGCCTTGCAGTCCAGAGGACATAAGAAGAATAAGGGGAAAGAACAGTGTGGGCCCGGAGTCACGTCAGTAGGGAGAAGAGAAAAAAGTAATTTTCAGCAACTCAGGGATCTGTTTCTATGCCATAAGCAAAACAGCTTTTCTGTGTCGTAGAGAACCGTGGATGAAAGGATAAACGGCCAGCACACTCCTGCCACGCTTCTCTCATCTGCCAGCCCGATAACTCAAGCACCGGTCAAGACAGACGACATGATGAGGGGTGCCAGGCACCCCCAAACGCCCTTCACTCCCCCAGGGAAAAGAAAGCCTGCTTCCAACCAGCTTGCCTTCTTTTCTTTCTGTTTCAGGAAAAAAATAAAGGAAAAGAAAGAAAGTGCTTGTGACAGAGACAAGGTTGGGGGCAGAGAGGTGGGGACGGAGGAGGAGGGAGGCAGAAGGAGCGGGAGACGGAGGCTGCGGCCGGGGTGGGAGGCTCCCGCTGGTCACTCCGTGGCCTGCACTGTGCGTCTGCTGTGTGAGTGGCCTGCGGGCAGGCAGCTCATCCAGCCCGCTTCCCTGCGCTGGCTGTTGGAGAATGCTGAAAATCCCTACAACGGGGGCTTTCTCTTTGACCCTCTCCTGCACCCCGGCCCCTCCCTGGCAGCACCCCATCCCCAGCAGCGAAGGCCCCAGCCTGGCGGCCGAGCGCTGAGTGTCCGCAGGGCCCGGGGCCTCCTGGCTCGGAGCTCCCGTGGCCTCGCCCTAATCTGCTCTCCCCAGCCCCGAAGAGCAGAAGCAGGAGCTTCGGTTGGGTTTCAGACACTTAGAAAGTCAATTAGAAAAGTCCACGTTAAGTGCTTCTGAGCTGGATCCTCTGGTGAGAGAGCACTGTACTCAGGACAGAAGGGTGGGAGGCGCCCCGTTCAACCCAGTCACGCCCTGGGGAGCGGACTGAGTCTCCCAAAGGTGGGGCCTTGCTCAGGGCCCCTGGCAGCTTCGTGCCACGCCTGGAGGGATGTTGGGAAGCAAAGGGGTTCCATTCACCTGGGAAGCTGCGAGCCTCCGGGCTGCAGCGGCTGAGAGTCAGCCGGGCACGGGGCTGTGGACTTGGGAAGGACGGGCCCTGCACCTGAAGGAGGAGGAGGCGGGTGGCCGGGGTGGGTCCGGAGAGGGCGGGGGGCTCAGAAGCGCCCACTCCAAGAGAAGCAGCAGAGCTCAGCCTGCGGGAGGCGCTTCTCACATCCCGAGTGGCCCAGGGCAGGAGGCTCCGCTGTGGTCCCCGGGTGCTGAGGGCCAGGCAGGCACCAGGAGGACGCTCAGTGTAACAAGCCTCAAGCAGACGGAGGGCTCCCTGGGCTGCCAGGCCTCTAGCCCAGGTTGCAGAGCTCATCGGAAGCCAGGCTTCTGAGACTCTCACGCCCAAACCTTTGTCCCCTGCCCTGTTGTTCTGCAGCCTTCACCAGGGCAATGCCATATGAATACAGGGACCCACCGCCCCCCAGGTCTCTCTGCCCTTTCTCTGTCCTGCTCAGCCAGGGTCCCCTGGGCCTCAGACTTCCAGTTGGTTTTGGCCACTGGGAGGCACTGGCTTGAGATGAGAGGGTGGGTGAGGGGGGGGCCGAGGATTTCTCCCTTCAGGGCCCGGGGTGTCGGGGAGCTCCTGCTCACTGAAGGGCCTCCTGGAGCGGATTCTGCCCGGGGACCCTGCAGACCTCGGTGTCCTCCAACTCAGAGCGCACAGCGTGGGTGGGAGCGGGCCTTGGGGACAGCGTCCTGGCTGCATCTGGAGTTAAGGGTGATGTGGGCACCGCTTCCACGGTGGCAGAGGGGCAGAGGAGCAAGCGCGGCCGGAAGCTTGTGCGCCTGGAGAGACGTGGCTGAAAGGCGAACTGGGATCCCACACAGGTGTGCTCATCCCTGGGACTCGGAACCCACTGGGAGGTTTAGACACAGGGTGATCCGGACCACGGCAACGATCCAGCAAACATGAAGAGCCGAGCTGTTAATTTTAGACAATTCCTCTGCAGACTCGCTGTTAAGACAGGCAGGGCTGGGCACGCTCTGCAGGTCTCCATGGCTGGCCTCACCCTCTCCGTCCACACTGGCTCTACCCTGAGCAGGCCGCCCATGGCACCGACGGGCTCGCGCAAGAGCGTCGTTGGAGGCCCTTATGCCAAACAGTTAAATATTTAGCAGCCAGAGACCACGTTAGCAAACAGAGAGACGTGTTCTATTTCTCTACCTTCTACCTTCAAATATACTTCAACGATACCTTCAAATGATCCACCTTCGAAACGGCAACGCCGCAGTGTCGTCGCGGGAGTGAAGTGTTGCAAGGCTGTGAGACGGGACAACAGTGAGGACAGACTCTAAATCTGATCCCTGTGCTTGTCTGGCTGTCCCATGAATGCGCTGGCAGTCTTCCCAGGAGCGGAAAAATAACAACTTCTGTCATTTATACATTATAGGTTTAGTTCATGAAATTAATTTTCTCTTGCCTTCATGCCAGCGCATTCCCCGAGTCTACTTGGCGATGGAGACGCCGCCTGTGAAGCAGCCACAGGAAGCTGCTTTTCCTCCTTGCATGGGAGCGAGAGGGGTCTGAATCCCGGAACAGGGTAAGATACGGCTTTGTCGCGGTGTGCGGCTCTGGAGAACCCCGGGAGGCTGGCGTTCACTCCCAGAATCACGAGCAGGAACACAGAAGAAAAGGAAACCAGAGGAAGCACAGGCACTGCTGGGACCCACGTTCGTTGCTGAGGAATCTGCCACTGGCCCGGAGTTGGCAGGAAGGAACTGACCCACCGGCCAGCTCTGCCTCCCGGCCCCAAGCGCTCCGTGATCCCATTGCCCCGTCCGGGTGCAGCCTAGTCTCCGCGCCGGCACAGGGAAACCCACAGCCTCCATGGGAGCTATGTCTGAGGCCACAGCAATCGACAGGGACCAGGCTCTTCTCTGACCTGGCCGGTGCCCTCAAGAGAGTGGCTGCCCAGATGCCACCACAGAGGCGTCTGCCTGGTTGGTGATGTGTCTCATGTGGCTGAGAAGCAAGACCCCACCCAGGGCCCCCTGTCCAGGCTGGGACCCAGCAGTCCGAGGAATGCCTGAAGTAGTCACTCGATGAGAGAAAGGGACGGGCTGAATGTGGTGCCGCAGGTGCAGCCGTGATCCCCTGGAACAGACACTGAGAAAAAGGCGGCCTGGCATGCGGACCCCAGTGGTCCTATCAAGAGGGACTGGAAGAACGAGTCAGCGGAGGGAGCTTCACTGGCACCCGCTCTGGCATCCGAACACAGACTCGAGGAGCCCAGGGCTAGAGCCGGAGGGGATGGCTTGGAGTACTGGATAGAAAGAGGGTTAGGGTTAGAGGCTGCCGCCAAGGCCTCCTGTGGACCGTCAGGGCGGGCGTGCCTGCGGCTGTGCTTCATCTGCTCTTCTGAAGGAGATCATTGAGCACAGAGAGCACAGGACTGAGCATCCTGCCCGGCCCAGGAGACCAGGAGGCGGGACAGCAGGTTCTTTCTTTTTAACCTCATGAGAAATAGATACAGGCTGTAGAAGAAGTTGGACCCCCTGTCGTTTCTGGAGAACCGTATAAACTTGGGGTGTGCACGGCTCCCTGGGCCCCAACTTCCCGAGGAAGTACAGAAACATCCTGGCCTGGAGGAGAGGCGGCCGAGCTTCCACCACGCCTGTCACAGCTGCCTGGCAGGCTGCCTCCATGTCTGAAGCTGGCGAGGCATTGAGCAGGACTGCTCTGGGCCCGGGTGCCCCGCCCGGATGCTCCTGGACACCGCAGCCTCGGACGCGGCCTGTAACAGAGCGGCGAGCTTGGGGGCGAGGACCCACAGCCCAGACCCTGCGCTCCACACACAGCGCCACCAGCACCGCCGCTTTGAAACTGTACGTCGGTCTCTCTCCTCGCTCGGCATCCGAGCTCCACCCCATGACTCCCAGCCTTCCTTTGCCAAAGACGGTGCTCATTAGATTCTACACAGGAATTTGTGTGGTAATTCAGGTCATATGTTTCTGATTCACTGACAATGAACTCACCAAAAATGTTGGCAACTGCCTTTGGATGTCCCAGCTGCACGTTACACGTTCTGTGCGATTGCCACTTGACACACACTCGCAGGCCCCAGCGTGGATCGCACCCTTTAGAACGTTCAACTTGGTTTCAAGGTGAACAAACAAAACTTTGTTTCCTGGTGTGCCCCTGACTGCAGCGTGGAGCCCCTCACCGTACCACACGGACCCGATCACCCGATCGGCGTGAGCCCCTGTCCCAAGTACACAGAGCCCGGAACTGACGCTGGCATCCCAGGATCGTACCGTGAGAGGAACCCAAACCGGCCTCTCAGAGGTCGTGTCTCCAACTGCTGGAAGACGTTAAGTCTCAGGTAATGAACAACTGTTGAGCCTGGTAATTACAGTAATTACGGCATCACCAGTGTTAATTCTCACCTCCTCTGTTCTTTGTACGGAGTGTGGGGAATCCCCTGGTACCTTCTGTTCATTAAATCATTTTGAAACTCCGGCTGAAAGTGATCTGGAAGCAGAGAGTGTGCCCACCTGTGCCCCCAGCTGCCCACCAGCTTTGGTTCTGAAGCCGCTCCTCCCTGGTCCTTCCTGCCCCCACCCTGAGTTTTCCAAACTGTGTTTACTCCAACTTCTCCGTGTTACCTCCTGCCGGCTGCTGTCCCTGGAGGCTCAGGTGGCTTTGTCGGGATTTCAGCGGGTAATGAAGGGGTGCACCATGGATGGGGACAGTCCTCTCCCGAATCACACAGCAAGAGGCCCCACCCTCACGCAGTAGCTTCCACCTGAGGGTTAACTCACTTAGGTGGACATTCACTGAACGCCTGCCGTTTGCAGGTCAGTGTGAGGAGCTGGGGAGGGGCTGGGATCCCGTGGGGTGATCCCTGTCTTATGGGGTTTAGGAAAGATGCCCTCAGTTGCACAGGGCAGGGCCAGGAGACAGGAAGAAGCTGCACATTTAGAGTTGGCATCCAGATTCCCTACACAAGGGGGCCAGGGGCGACTGGGCAGGCACCTGGCATCTCTGGGCCCAGGCGGGGACATGGAGATGGATGCAGGAGAAGTGGCGTGACCACGATGAGGCTCAGGGAGAAAACCACAGCCCTGCGGAGGGCAGAGATGGCGAGGAAGCAGAAGCCCGGGGACGAGGAAGCCATTGTGGGGTCCAGACAGAGGTGGGAGTGCCGGGCCCAGACACACTCAGGTGTGGACACTGCAGCACCCAGGTCAGGAACAAGGCAGGAGGCAGAGCTGAGAGGGCCTAGGGGCACTACAGCCTCCACCGGGGGCTCAGTTCCAGGCTGGAGGGGGTTTCTCTGTGCACAGGCTGCCCCCATCCTCCACCCACAGGACGCCCCCACTGCTGCGCATGGAAGCGATCGTGGGTGGCCCCTGCCTAGCCCCCTCCCTCCTCTTCTGCCTGTCCCACACCATCAAAGGTGACCCATGAGGGAGAACCCGAATCCAGCCTCCCCACTCAGCCTCTCACGGTTCCTTCAAGCCACCCAGCCTTGTCAGCACTTCCTCGATCTGGGGTGTGACCCCTTCCAGAGGGTTTCTGTGACTCAGCTGTAAGACAAGCGTTGGAAAAGCCTCAAGTCCAAGCCCTGACTGTCCAGCGAACAGAGCCTCGGAGGAAGCCCTGGGCCAGGAGCGCCAGAGCCGGTGGGAGTGAGGAACGGCATCCGCTTCCCACCCCAGCCACAGCCCTGCCCATGACAGGCGTGGGGCTGAGACACTCCGGGTTCTGCTCGAGGTCATGTGGCTATTAGGGACAACAGAGCGATGAAAGTTAGCCTAACTGAAGCTCACATTCTCATTAAAGGGGAATTGGATAACATGCCATCTTGAAGATGCCACAGTTTTGTTTTCTGGTTTGTTTGCTTTTTTTTTGAGACAGAGTCTCTCACTCTGGCAGCAGGCTGGAGTGCAGTGGCATGATCTCGGCTCACTGCCACCTCCTGCTCCCGGGTTTAAGGGATTCTCCTGCCTCAGCCTCCGGAGCAGCTGGGACTACAGGTGCGCACCACCATGCCCAGCTAATTTTTGTATTTTTAGGAGAGATGAGGTTTCACCATGTTGGCAGGGATGGTCTGGATGTCTTGACCTTGTGATCTGCCCCGTCACCCTTCCGAAGTTCTGGGATTACAGGCGTGGGCTGCCACCACAGTTTTAAGGAGACGAACATAAAGCACTATAAACACAACTGACACGGTCTGAGTTCAGCTCTCCCGGCCAGGCTAAATGCAGTGCTTGCGTGGGATGCGACCTTCTCAGGGAAAACCCATTCTTTGCTTGGAGACCTTTCTCTTCGGACTGCATGCCTCTGTTATTGTAAACATCTTTGCAAGCCTGATGTTTTCCCTCTAGAATGCGGTCCTCTCCAAAAGGAAACCTCTGTAGCCCAAAGCGGGGGCTGGTGAGGAAATATTTCCCGTGATGTTCTCACCCTGCCGGCTACATCAGGAAGGGGCTCTCAGGGGCGTCGCCCCACAGTTATTCACTCCCGTGTTCGACAGCATCATGAGTAAGTAACACCGTGTTCGGACTTTTGCAACATCTCAAACTTATTTTTCAAAGTTTTAGACAAAAAAAAAAAATCTCAAATGTATTTTGCCAGAGACTTTTAACCATTTGTCGAATCACATGGAACTCCAGGGAAGAGTGAGCCGTGTGTTTCTGAGTCATCTGCACTGGGGTCATCAGTGGAGGCACCAGGGAGGCTGGCCAGCGGTCAGAGGCCAGGCAGCAGCTCCAATGTCAAGACAGCTTGGGTGGCCTGGGGGACGCGGCCACCCGCCTCCCACCACATACACCTTCTGGGGTCATCCATGGTGTCGGCCTCATCATGATTCCAGTGTTGCCTCTGGGCTCTCTGTGGGGTCAGACAGCCAGAGCTGGGGATGAGCTGCCCTTGTGGGGCTCAGGGATCCCAACGTAAGGAGATTCCCCTTTATGTGCAGTGGAGGCAGCATGGAGCATTGCTGTCAGAGCCGGGATCAATCCCTGTCTCTGTCCTTGAACCTCTCTGAGCCTCAGTTTCCCCCTTTGTGAAATGGGCATCATAATGCAGAGCTTGTCCCTTTGTGAGAGTCTTGAGTTCTGATGTATGGACAGTTTCTTAACTCCGGCTCTGTCTCCCTCCCCAGGCTCCCTGGGGAAGCAAGCGTTCTTCCTCCTTCCACCCTTTCAAGCTCTCTGCAGAACATAGGTTCTCCTGTCTGGATTCAAATGTGCTTTTACAACTTGTTGGCTGGGTGGCTTCAGTTAGACAAATCACTTCATGGGTTTTTAGTTTCTCATCTACAAGACGTGCATGGAATAGAACACCTGCCATCCTGAAGGACCACCCGACTGTGTCTCTGAGGGTCCTGCTCCATGCAGCTGCTGCCCAGGGCCCTCAGCAATGGGGACATTTAAGGGACTCCAGGGCACTGCATGGATGGACACAAGTGGATGCACCCTCTCACTGCTGGGTTTGCAGGAAGGGCTGTCCAGGGCCCTCTGCCCAGATGGAAGGAACCTGCCTCCAAAGGCGAAAGCACCTTTACCCCCAAGCATCGCAGGCTCCTCTCTGCAGCTCACCGTTCTTGTGTGGCATTATGTCCATGAGCTTGTCTGCGGCAGCAAGTGGGGGACCCACAGGGTGGAGGCCAGCCTCCCCCTCTGCTCCATGCCCCAGCTGCTGGGGAAGAGCCAACCTCACAGCCTTTTGGGCTCCATTTTAGACCAAAAAAGTAAACTATCATTATGGCTTTGCTTTGCAAGTTTCCTGAAAGGATAAAAATAGGGAAGACGTGGAAAAGTGCTTTAGAAACTATTTAAAATTCTGTGCAGAGAAATGGTGTTGGTGAAAGGAGGTCCTTCCCCCTCCTGCATGGGGTGGTTGGGAGAGGGGGAGGTAAGAAGGGAGAAGAAGGGAGCGAGTTTGGAAATTGCTGTTCCCAGCCACAGGTGTCAAAGGAAATGCCTGTTCAGGGCGTGTCAGGACCTGCAGGCCACTGCCCTCTTAGCACAGGCAAAGCTTCACCTGCACAGAGAAAGGCCCAGCCAGCCTCAGCGATGGCCCGAGGCACCACTCTGGGTCTCCAGGGCTCCTGTCCCTGACCAGTACTCTTCCTGCCACCCCCTGTTGTGGGGCTGGTGACGCAGCAGGACAGGGATGGGCCCAGTGTCATCTCTCCATCTTGGAAAGTGACCCAGGTTAGTGTATCTGATGAGCTTACTGTCACATGTGGAGCCCCCAAGTCCCATGGTCCCCTAAGCGTGGAAGTCTAGAATAGATTCTGGTGCTGGTGTTGAATGCAGGACTGGAATGGATTTCTCGAGGGATGTCCCGAGGTTGCAGGTTTGCTGGGAGGACAGATGAGCACGTGAGGCCACGTGGGCAGGATGGGACCGGTGGAGAGAAGATGGGCCCTGGCCTCTCCTCAGGCCCCACCCACAGCACAGAGAGCCTTTCAGAGCCAAGGCCAAATTTTTCAACAGAAGTTTCTCTTTTAACATTATGTTAAACTTTAAAACTTGAAGGCTTTCTGATTTACTAATAACCACAAGTTCATGAATCGACAATGGTATTAAAATTAGCCATAGTGTTCTGTCAAGCATAAAGAATTATTTTTTCTCTTCTTCTCATAATTATCAATTTTATGAAATAGGTTTGTGGAATAATTTCCTTGAGTTAAAATGGCTTTTTTTTTTTGTTTTGTAATTCATCAGTCTCACAATTGTGGATAATAACCATGTCTATTTATTTTTTCTTAAGTAATTATGGTATTTTCATCAAAATTCATTAGAAGCTGCTCCTAGAAGGACATGCTTTTAAAATATTCAAATTTATAGTTAATGTTTTATTAACCATATTTAGCCTATAATTATTTTTCTAATGAAATTATCCTGACTACACCGTCTGATGTTATGAGGCTAGCAGTTCAAACAAAATTCAGAGAAACATTTATGCACAAAGGACTGTGCATTACTCATTTCCAAGGAAGGATTTATGTGCTATATAATTAATTGTTGCTTAAGTTTGACAGTCCATATTTTACTTCAATGCATTATTTACACTGGAGGAGGCTTAGGGGTTCACGCTTTAAAATGTTAGGAAAATAGAAGGCTACACATGACCTGAACAGTGGGTGAGTGTGGCACAATCAACAGTAGTGTGCACCGGGGATGTGGTTTGGATATACTGTAATGATTACTACACGAGTATGTGTGTTGGGGGAGGGTTTGTACATAGACTACATGTTAATTCTCTGTGTATATGGATATAAATATATGCTCTCTGTATAATATAGAATAGATCTATTGTAGAATTTTACAACAGCTGGCCAACATGAGCCACATCCACAGAAGCAATCCAAGCCGCCTCCCTCCTCAGCTTCGGTGGGTGCTTCCAGCCTGGAAGCATCGGAAAGCCTGGATGCATAAGGGACCCCGGAAGCACTAGGACCTGCCCCGGGAACCCCGGAAGCACTAGGACCTGCCCCGGGAACCCCGGAAGCACTAGGACCTGCCCCGGGAACCCCGGAAGCACTAGGACCTGCCCCGGGAACCCTGGAAGCACTAAGACCTGCCCCGGGAACCCCGGAAGCGCTAGGACCTGCCCCGGGAACCCCGGAAGCATTAGGACCTGCCCTAGGAACCCTGGAAGTACTAGGACCTGCCCTGGAGCCCTTTGTTTGGCAGTTGGCAGGACTCACCCTCCCGGGCCCCTGAGGTGACTGCTGGGCCTGCCTTTACCACCAGCATTGCCAGGTCCCAGGACTTCCAAGTCGTGCCCCATGTTTTTGGAAGGGGTGTTGGCTGTGTCCTGGGAAATGTCTCTGTCCCTGCTGATCGTCTCATTCCAGAGCTCCACGCCTGTCTCCCCTGAGAGGCGGCAACCCTGGGCTACTGCTCAGTTTCTACTTTTCTGAGAGGTGTATGCGAGTTTAAGGAAGTAGCAACATCTTTGTCCAGGAAAATGAATTTGGGCCAAAATGTTGGTGATACTGGAGATATCAGAGCCCCAAGGTCTCCCTGGGCTCCCTGCAGACCCCTTGGTGCCTGAGCAGAGGCAGGTGGGAACACAGGCAGCAAGGGGTGTCTGTAGAGTGGTGGGCTGGCTCCGCAGATGTGGAGGGGGAAGCAGCCGTCTGAGACACATCTGGAAGATGCAATGGGCCAGGTGGGACTCAGGACCCAGGCCCATGATGGGAGAGATGCTTTTGTTCCAGAGGTTTGTGAATCTTCACTTACCCTCCGCATGTTACCATGACAGCGGTAACATCAGTGAAAGTCCCCATCACTATTAACTAACAAACACTGCATTCCATGGCCGGGGCAGGGGGTTGTTTGGGGATTTCCTGAATAGTGAGGATCGAAGAGGGAAGATGTGATGTTTGAGTTTTGCAGAATAAAAATGCGTTCCCTCCTGGGCAGCCACCTCTCCCTGAGGATACCTGCTTCAGTTAAAGTAGGAGGAGGTCACAGGTCAGCATCCCACCAGCGAGGTTCTGAGTGAATATGATGCACTATACCAACTCGGAGGTCCAAGACCACATGTCAAATGCAGCTAGGTGGAGCTGATATCGCACCTAGTCTAACTAGCAGCAGAAGGTGGTTATAAAACCTGAGGATGTCAGACCACTTCCTTAGGAATCTAAGAGTTGATCCATGGAGGCAATCCAGTGGGTCATAGAGCCCCAGGGGACACGAGGAAAGACTGAGCACTGTGTGCAGGGCATGTGAGCCGTGTCCCAGGAGCAGTCCTGAATGGAGGGGCTCTATGAGGTGGGATGGGATGGGAGCCCCGAATGCCTGGCTAGCTTCGTGGGAGGAGCTCGGTGAGCAGCCTGCCATGGAGTGCTCACAGTGCTGGAGGAGCGGGGCGTACACGGTCTTGGGGCGAGGTGACTCATGCTGATGCCATTCACAAGTCACCAAGGCGGTTAAGGGGCCTTGGAGGGGCCCTCAGGGTTGCCCAGAAACAGCAATGCAGGGAGACTTCTGAAGGCTACCCTGGCGTCTCTTAGGTCACATGAGATCTAGAGTTTGCATGGCCCATGTCAGCCTGGCAATCCTACAATTAGCAAAAGTTTAGGATGGGCTCAAGGGCCATGGTGGTAGGTCCTACATGGGTAAGAAAGCCAAATGCCTCAACTGGAGTTTACTCCACAGGCTTCTTGGCATATTCATTTCTAAATTCAATCTGT